>CM034003.1:2735340-2796616 GCA_019603395.1 Cyrtorhinus lividipennis | reverse complement strand
GAAACTGAGACTTATCTATCGTCATAAGACGACTTAAAGACAACTCTTCTAACGAGACCTCTTCTTGTTTATCTAAATGTACAGTAGAACTCGAATATTAATCCACTAAGTAAAAAGTGGAAGTTATCTGTTTATTTTGAAAAAAAAAGAAAAATTTTTTTTTCCGGTATGATAATTTGAAAAAGTTGTATAAATTTCTTTTTTTTTCTAGAGCTATAGATTCTTTAACTATTAATAAAACTGTGTAAATTTGTTCTCTATATTAAAAAAATGTCATATATGTATATTAAAATCATATAATGTATATAACAGTTATTTTGAAGAAGTGTGTATAAAAAAAATCGTTTTTTAGTCTATAAGTATAAATCGTTTTAACATTGTAACTATTGTGGCCACTATTGTAGTATAAATTCCGTCGTGGTTACCTCCTCGAAAAAGAACGATATGCATTGTATATATTGTTGTACATACAATCAATTTACCAAGATTTAAAAGAAGCAATAAGGGGTTTAAACAAAACAAACACACACAAAAAAAAAACAAAAAGATTAAAAAAAAAATTAAAAGATACTTCATTATCACTCCATTTTACTACATCGAATTACGAAATTTTATTTTATTTATTTTTATTTATTTTTTTTTCTATTGTAAACTATTAAAGTCGTCATTTTTATGTTGAATACAATCGCATACATAATATAGCAAAGAAATGAAAAAAAATATTATACTATATAGCAAATTTGGAAAACAAAATAACGGATTTAATCTGTAACAAGTAACTAAGTGAAATTTGCCTTTTAAAGTTGGTTTTCTTAACGCGTTAATTGATTACTTCATACCTATCGAATTTTTCTTACTTCCATCGTTTAAAAACAAAAAAAAAGTATCGAAAAAATTAATCACTAAAAAAAATTTGTCAAGCGAGACTTTCATTTTTTATTCAGGAGTTGATATTTATCTGAAATTATTGAATGTAGTAAATGGTCGACCAAATCAGTTATTTTCCTTTTAAAACGAGTTTTTGATTCGTTCTGAACACTTTCAATTTGAACGGGGCCGTTTACACGTCCAATTGGTCCAAAAGTGAGCGTTGAACCACTTTTGGCTGATATAAACTTATATTTCAGAGTTCAGACTTGATCAAATCTGCCTACAAAACATGTTTTTTTTCTCCCAAATTTTAATTTAATTTTTTTTTTTTTTTTAATTTTGTACAGAAGTTACATTTTTTTGCTGAACGGCCTCGTCCAAATGTGAACTGTTCCAACGTTGTTGCAGTAACAATCTAGTAATAACCTTTTTTTTTCCTATTTCGATGAAATAATTTGGTCTTCTCTCTGATGATGTGAAACGCGGAAAACCCACAAAAAAAAACCGAATGTAAATAATATTATTAATTTTGGTAAATTTAATGTCAGTTTGCTCAAATAATTATAGAGAAAAATACGTGTTATTAACCGACGCAGTCGGCTTCAGCAGGAATCAATTTCGCGTTTTCAACCACTCGATTCACCTCATTTCATTTATAATAGCTATTCTCGACTATGTCGTTCCTACTTGATATCATTTTGACATCCTCTGAAGCCCTGCCTTGGTACAAATGAGATAAGAAAAATTCATTTTTCAAAAAAAAAATTGCTTCAAAACGGTTTTTCGAAGAAAAAAAAGTTGAAAATAAAAAACGAAAGGCGGTTTGTACATAAAAAATATATTGTAAACTAAGTAGATGTTTGTTTTGTGTGACGTAATAGTCTTCATTGGAAAAAAACCCAAACTTCTATTTTCTTTTTTATCTCGTTGAATACTTTGTAAATAGTTCAGAGTTTCTTGGGCTGTGATCTCTGCATTAAGTTGTATTGTGTCGTTATTTTTCAATTGAATAAAAAAATATATTTAAAAAAGAAAAATCATCCAGTGATTTAAGTTATTAAATGAATAAAGATGTTAGCGAAAATTATTTAAACTTTTTTCGTTCCCCTTTTCTCTTAATTGAACGTCGAAGAGCGAATGGAATTTGGACAAAAAACGGCAAAAAATACAAGAGAAGGAGGCTTTTGCTTTGAAGCTAATTGGGTTGTTAATTACCCTCTGAGTTACATGAAAATAACTTTGAACAATAAATAAAGTTGGTGAAAGGAGAAGAAGGAAGGAAAAGCTGATCTGTGACGCTACTCGTCACTGCCGCTTGGAGCGCTGTCAGTATTTGGTCTCATTCCCCAGAATCTCGCAGCAGCAGCGTAAAGGAGTTGAAGCGCAAGTTTGAATTTGTTCAGACCTTAATATTTATCAACTCCAATGAAGGTTGGTTTTTTCTCATCGCATTATTTGATTTATCTGAGGAAAATTGGGTACTTTTCCATTAATTCCTCCCCACTCCATTGTGACCCGCCCGATGTCTCTAGGTATAGGGAAATTATTCTCTCAGGTTTTCAATAATGAAAGATTTTGAACATCACCGTATTGTTGGCACTTCCAACGTAACTGATGAAGAAATTGGTTAACTGCCATTGCTATGAATCCCGTTCTTCATCTCTGAGACCATTGAGAAGGGATTAATTAACCGAACAGTTCATTGGGGAGACTTTGGATTCAAACAAGCGCGATGCGTCTATTAATTAAAATGTGAAAGAGAATGTTCTCGTTGCCAGTGACCATAGGGTGGAGAGGGGTATTTACAATCAAGGGGGGGGGGGTGTAATCGGAGAAGTACTGAAAATTGTAAAAACAATAGGTAGGCAGGTGCTTGTAGGTATACCTTTGTCATGGAAGACAATTTCCATGCCTATGTTTAGTGACAAAACGAATTAAGCGCCTTGTTGCAGTCGCTGGAAGGTGAATTTTGCTTTACCGACAATTCAGATAATTACAATGTCATATTCCTCCTCTAATTTTCATGAGATATAGATTCTAGAACGTACATTATTCAATCTGGTCGGTCGCTTGGTTCGCTTCCCTGGTCACCGTTTTCCACAACTAGAACCAACAAGCTGATTGCCACTTTATCCCTGATTTCGAGTTCATCTTACCCGATTGCTTTCGAGAAGAAGTCCTCCCTTAGTGAGGAAATCATCTGAGAAAGAACAAATTTAAGGAGCACGTTTCACTGCAGAAGAATGTATACAGGGCGTCAACGTTTAAGGCCTTCAATGGGTCGATTTTCCATCAGAAAGATCGAATTAAAAACACTTGTCCCGTGTATTTGATTGTGTTCACTGCCACTCAAACCAAAGAGAGGATGGCAGCAACAACAGCAGCATGGAAGAGAAACGGGATCAATAGAAAGAAGAATAAGCGGGAGTCGGGCTGTTGAATGTCCTTTCCATGTTTTATCAGAAAGTTGGAATTGAAATGGAACCAGTGAATACCCAAGTACCTGGAACATTTGTACTAGTATTGTGATGCCGTACTATGTGTGAGACGCTTATTGACAGAATAATATAATAATAGTACTGGTGTTCTGATCGTTCAGCGTTCAACAATGTCTCTGTTCAGCAAGAGGAATCACTATTTCTCGCTATCGGATATTCTTTCTAGTCACGAGAGGGTTCCGATATCTTTCCAGTCTCCTGTTAGTTACTTGGGTGAGTCAGAAAACTGTCTTTTCTCAAGTACCATTCCACGAACTTGAGAAAAAAACCTGGTTTGCAATTAGCGTGTGTTTCTTCTCGAAATGCTGATTTATGAAACGGTTACACCGAAGGTTTGTAGCCGCGTACGCACTTGTTGAACAGTTGTAGCTAAGCTATATTGTTATATGAAATATTTTTAATATGCCAGTTAACTGTGACGGGGTTCAATGCACCATTCGCTCGTTCGTTCCTCAATAATGAAGCATCCAAGTCATACAGAGCTCGCTGACCTGAATCTCCGGCTCAGCCTAAAGGCTTCTCGGCTCAAATCAGATTCTTTATCCAATCTGTTTCATTTTAGAAACTACAAAGCAAAGCGGGAAAGTCAGTTGGATTACGAAATGAAAAGTCATTGGATTCAGCTCAGCGTCCACAACTTATTCGAAAAAATAATACCCCACTCGTCTAGATCGCCGAAAATTTCGAAAATCTCTTTTTCAAAATACACATTGTGATAACATAAGTTGATTATTCAAGGAATAACCAACCAAAACACAAATTAATGAACGCTGCGAATCCATTTACAGGGATTGCTTATTCCTTGGACCATGAAAATGGGGAAAACAGTGGAATCCTAGACTTATTGCTATCGATTTACGTCCAAAATTTAGTGGAAAATGATACCCCACATGCCTAGGTAGCAGTAATCTCAAAAACCCACTTTTGAAATAGCTATTCCAATTTTGACCATAACCTCTTCCGGTGGGCGCCAATGTGTCTGGGACACGTCTCATTGGATTCAACGTCAAAATTTAGTCAAAAATGATACCCTACACGCCAACATCCTCGAAAATCCATTTTTGAAACACATTTAGGCCCTAATAACGCCAAATTGGCTGAAAAGTTTTGAGGACCAACTAGAGCCGAAAACGGGTCCGTGACCCGAATTTCAGGGTTTTAGAAAATTGGGTACTTGAGTATTAAACGGAGGCCACTATTACGAAACGCGGCGGGCACTTATAGAAGGTTAAATTGTTATAGATGTTGTAGTAGAACATTCTAGTATTGTGTGAGTCGAGCGTTATCAGATGGGTCATGTGTCTACTCGCAAAATCCCCTCCAAGTAGGCCAAGGTCAGGGTCGTTGACCGGAGCGCGCGCCATTCCCTGTCATCGCCTGTCACTGTGTCTGGTCAGTGTACTGAGTGATTTATTGCCGTGCGCTACTAGTGCTATACGTGTTTCAATAATGAGTGACGTGATTTTGTTGTGGGATTTACCTCGAAATGAAGAGGATTGTGGGATAGCTATTGGTAGATACTGTGGCGATCCGATGTGACTGTAGCGGCGGCGACGCTTTCAACTCCATCCTGACCGACATTGCTGCGTGCACAAACGTCAGAACCAGGCGTCGGATTAATTCTAAACTTCACCTGTTAATCTATTAAAGTGTGTTCTTCCCAATTATGTAGTTATTTATGGTATCCCGTACGAAATATTTCTGTAGGTTAGGTGGCCTCCGTTTAATACTCAAGTACCGAAAATTGTCTTCAACCAAAATCGGCCTATGGCGGGCGGATATATGCTTATTTTGATCTAGAGAATTTGAATTTCATAAGGGAAAAGCATAAACTTTGGTCATTATTCATTAATTTGTGGTTTTTCCATTTTGTGATCCATTGGTCTTTTGTTCCACCTTGTATTTCAATGTCATCTGGCTTCCTGTCTCAAAAGGCGGCTACGGCCAGGATGATGTTTTTCAATAGCGGAGAAGAGCCATGTGGTGTATTTTTCAGAAAGATCTTTCAACTTGAACGTTTTGAAGCCACCAAATCATATGAGGAAGAATGGAATGGCGTAGATCTTTGCCGGTTGGTGCCTCTGGTGGAGGAAAACGCCAAATGCGTTTATTTATTTATTTCATATGAACGGGACAAGCCCAATTACAGAAGATAGAAAAAAATGCATTCGCACGCAGGCCATGAGTTAGAAATAGTAATGGGATGAAGGTTCAACACTGTAAGGGCACCAAGGATAAGTCAGGGGAGTGAGAAGATTTCAGTGAGACAGGACCGAAGAGAGCGAAGGGAGATCGAGAGCAGGTCGATGTCATGCTCGGCCGACAGCAGGTTAGCCATTCTGGGAAGTCGGCAGAGAGGACGAGAACGCATGTAGTTGGTAGGCGAGAATGGCACAGCGAAGAGATCTCAGGAGCGCAGGCCAAACTGGGCTAGCAAAGATTGGGCATCAATGCGCCCAGAGAAGATGCCGTGCATGAAGGACATGTCCGCGAAAGCACGGCAGGCAGAGGGGCTGAGCAGGTGAAACTGCTGACCCAGGGCACTGTAGTCCACGTCCTCCCGACAAACCCCAAGCTTGAAGGCCAGGTAACGTAGGAATGCACGGTACACCCCGTTGAGCTGATCCACATGGCATTCGTATGAGGGACTCCAGACGATGGAAGCATACTCCAGGTGAGGCTGGACAATAGCCCGAGCGTTGAGTAACAACTCACAAATGTCCAAGGAAATGCTCGTTTTTATCCTACAAGCGTACAAGTGCGTATGCGGCCTCGACTTGAGTGATGCTTTTGGGCCTTTTTCTCTCCTCTAGTGCTCTGGAATCACTCATAAGAGACAATGACAATATTAAGGTAGAGAACTGTAGCCTTAGTAACTGACAACGATTACAATTTCAGGCGAACTTGACGCCAGTTCCGATGGCAACGTCCTCCCTGCCGGCACCACCTTGGAGCTTCCCTACTGGCTCGTGGCTTCCCTCTATCAAGAAGAAGGCGTTGGAATCGACCTACCCAAACAGTACAAGCAGGCTTGGAAGTGCGCACTCATCCTACAGAGTGACCCAAAAATTATGGCCGACCAGACTCCTACGTGTTCTACAACTCATTTCCCACCAAAAGTGCCTCATAGCAATTTTTTGTTCCACTAAAATGAACATAACTCTTTCAATTTTCAGATAAACTCAAATCTGAGGGTAACATGGGAATGAGCGGTAAATTTCCTATCTGATCAATGCCTAACATACATGTTTTTCATATGCAAATGATAGTGAAAAAGAGAGAATAATAGTATCAAAACTTTAAAATTACCTGTTTTTCAAACGCTCCGTAAACCTACTTATTCTTGTAGCAGAATTGTGAAGGTTAGCTGCAAAATGCGCCAAAAGGTCTAATCAATGTTTCAATTTGGACGACCGAAATTATAATGTGAACTAATTGTTGTCAACATAGACACAACAAGATAGGTACCATAATGCCCCCCCCCCCCTCCATTGTGACTGCCTCTCGCCGCCCGATATCTTTGGTCATGGGAAGCTTCTTTCACACTTAGATAACAGGTTTAGGTGGAATTAGCGTCGGAGCAAAGCCATCGGGGAGGAGGGGGTATAATGATTAAAAAGGAAAGATCACCGGAGAGATTGGCCGGCACTTCCAACGTAATTGATAAACTGCGTTTCCAATGAATCCCGTTCCTCATCACCGAGACCATTGAGAAGAGATAAGTAACCCGCACACGATTCATCGGCAGTCACAATAGAGTGACAAGAGGGGGGTTAACGGAAAAGTACCCCTAACCTAGGCAATACCCCCTCTCCCCCAATAAGCATCCCATCCGTTTTTTCTCCACTGGGTAGAAACACATTTTTCGCCACTCAGAGCTAGTCGCTGTCAAAGTTAAGTGCAAAAGAAAAATTAATTTGATCGTTAGAAGGGGTCAGCGGGGTAGGGGTCAAAATGTGTTTTTGAAAAATGGATTTTCGAGATTTTGGGCGATCTTTGTGAGTGGGGTATCATTTTCCACTAAATTTTGGACGCTGAATTGGAATTGGTCCGGGACCCGTCACACCCACTGTTTTCCCAATTTTCCCCATGTTGAAGAAATGAGTCTCTATGCGCCTGGTCCGAGAAATAATCAACCCGTGTGAAAGAATTTGCAGCGTTTTTAGTTTAACATCACAATTCTGCACCAATAATGAATAGGCCCACCGAACGTTTGAAGAACAGGTTATTTTAGTTTTGACAGAATTCTTTTTCCGGACTGCTTTTTCACTACTCATTTGCATCTGAAAATCGTGTGTTAGGCATTGAGAAGATAGAAAATTTAATGGTATTTTCAATGATATCCTCAGATTTTAGGTTATCTGAAAATTGAAATAGTCACTATACATTTTAGTGATGTAAGATCGAAAACACGAAGAATATCTCATATTGCGAATAATTCGGAAACGAAGCCTCTAAAATGAAATTGCTAAGAGGCACTTTTGGACGGAAATGAGTCGTAAAACACGTAGGAGTCGGGTCGGACATAATTCGTGGGACAATCTGTATACGTTTTTCAGTCTCAATGAAATAAACTAGCCATTTATTACAGAATACATTCGATTTCACAGGGACATTCTCGCGGCGGATGCCAAAGTAGTCAATCTCGGAAGGCTGTGCAGGTATTTTTACGAATTTGGAAAACTGATTTCTCTCATTCGAATCAGAGATCACCAAGACATCATCGATTTACTGATTCAGGTTTGTTTTGTGAGACAATCAAAATTGTTATGTCCAAAATATTACTTTTGCTGAGCCAATTTTGTAGTACAAACATTTCTTTATTCTTGATGTTTTTATAATTTACGAGACTACATGTTTTGTTATATTTGTAAGTACGCAGTGTTTTCATTGCAGAGAATATGATAATCGTTTATAAATATCCGCTTAATAAGCTATTTTTCGTTTTAGACGCTTGTGGATCGTCACCGAGAGCTGGCAAATTGGGCCGTTCACTCGTTCAAAAGGGATAACGAATTTTTCGACAAACTGGACGACATTGAGAAAGAACTTTCCCGTCGGGCGACAGCCGCTGAACTCGACCTGACCAATTGGCTGCAGCGTGATGGGGGTCGAATTCGAAAAGCAGATTTGGTCAACGCACACGACCGCCTTGTGTCGTCTAATCGCGCATTTAATTCTTGATTCGTCCAAGGTGTGTACTCTAGTTCTATCCTGTATTGATCTAACGTGCAGGGAAGTATGCGTATGTTGGTATTAGATAGGGCAGAACGGTTCAATGTGAAGGGTAGAGATTTTATGAAGAGTGGAGAGAATGATGAGTAGTTTGTGAACAGGACAGGTCCTGCACTTATAGGCCCAGATCCATCCTGTAGCGATCATCTGCACCGGTCGGAACTTATTAGCGATAAGTACATATATCAACTGCACTTGCTTACTCAAACAGGTAGCGCAGGTCGTTTCCTTATCGTCTGCACCGATAAAGCCGGACGCATCTCTCCGGCTGATCTCGAAGCAACCAGTACCCAGCAAGATGTCGATCCGTTTCATTGTTGGCCAACGTGACAACCGCCTCGCTGTTGTTGACGGAATGAAATTTTATAAATGTGAGTTCGTCGAAAGTGTGAATGGTTACAAGTGACGTTGCTAGAAAAGGGGGTGTTTAGCGCCCTTTGCCTAGTTGGCGAGTCCGAAGAAATTATAAAACAAGAAGGAATCCACAATCACGATCGAGTTGATAAAGTAAATTTTTCGAATGTTTCAAAAAGGAAGGCAGATGGCAACTTGTATGGCAGACCGAGAAAGATTATTCGCCGGGGAATAGAAGAAATGCCAACCGCAGTGGATGTCCTTACTTCCAGAGACATCAACAACGTTCAGAGGTTGACACGTATGCCAGCCTCATCAGTAAACATATGGTATCTCATGGTATATCTCATATGGTATCGCCAAACTTCCTCCTTTCCCGTTTCAACATGCGTAGATTCCAAAAATGCAATGTCCGTCCGCCGTCCGTCTTCATCCGGTTAGAGGAAAATACCGGTGCAGCTGATATGGTATTTGGCTCCGGTGCAGTTGATCGCCGGTGCACATGATGCAGAGAGCGGTGCAGTTGACTAACCCCCGATCCATCGGCTATGGAAATTAAAAACATTAACCATTGGGGGGATGGGGGTGAATTACATTATTACAATCAATCAACAACTTCTACCTAGAATTGTTGTATAGGCCACAGTAGCCAGGCCCGGTAATAGAGGGCGAGTAATAACGGCCGAATTTTCTCACGCGTTTTTTGTATGTAAATGACGATGCGGAAGGAAGAAGGAGTGCCCCTGCAGAAATATACTAAAAATCTCATTTAATAAAGCCAAGTGAATCCACCTTAACGTCTATCGTCCACAAGTAGGAGTCCTTTGTACATTCTGTAACAATTTATGTTTTTAGTAAATAATTTATTACAATTGTTCACTCAAATACATGTGTCTTTGTTCACACAGTTACACAATCACAAAGCACAATTTATAACCCGAAGCGTCTATATTTGGACTCCAAACTGAACTGAACTGCAGCATTCCTTGGTCTCCTTTTATACTCGCTGCCTCTTGGTCAAGTACCTTCTTGAACCTTCCCTGGTTCTGGGAACTCGACGTGTTGTCTCGAGCCAATGGGAAGGTTCCAGCCAATTCAATATGACGCGCTAATGTTTGAGAGCGACCCTTAGCCCTCCACAGGTTGTTGACCCTGCGATGCCGGCAGCCCATTTGACCGGTGCAGGTGCCAGCTCGCAACAATTTGTTTTATGATACACAAGGCTCTGCCAAAAGATATGAAAAATGCCTCTAAATTCGCTCCTCTTGCATGTAAGAAAAAGGTGGTCTCGCTGGTTATTATTCTGAGCGTTGAGAGGGTAAAATCAATTATCGTCAGCAACTATGTTGGTTGATAAGGAATTTGGTGTCCATCTAATTACTAAGAGGTCTCTTTCCTTCTTAATATCGCATTCTCCTTTTAATCATGTAATTCGAATCTAGATGTCCTGCTTTCTATCGCCTGTTCATGTTCTCTTATCTGATAGAATAACTGGTAAAAGAATAATTTTCCCCTGAAAAATGATGCGTTCCCCTATGGAATAACTTTTCCAGAGTACCAGCTTTCCAAAGATATGTTCAACTTTATTTTTGTGACATAATTTAAGGGTGAAAATGACGTTTTAAGTGGACAAAATGTGACATTTTTACCAAAATCGTGGGTTTTCACGGTATCGAATTCCACAAACTAAAAAGGTGTATTGGTGCCGAGAAACGTTCCTCACTGGAGAAAATGTTGATGGTCTTGGTGGTTTTTTGGTTTGATGGATTTGGTGGTTTTGGTTGATGGTATACGAAATTAAACTTTTTTATTTTTTTTCATCTGAGAACATGAATACGTTCTCTAGAATTGGAATCAAAGGGTTTTTACATTTGATAGTCTTCAGTTTAAATTTGAAGAATCCTCTCAACTTTGTATTGGAAACCTGCGTATCAGTCTTAATGGTAGATCAAGTAAAAGCTGCCGGCATCCATGAAGATTATCCCTCCCTGGCTCTTCCCCATCAAAAATGCCAAATGCCCGATTTTTAGAAATTTTTCGAAAACTTAATATGCGTGCGGAAGTTTTAGTATCAAATATAACAGTAACCACTTAAAAAAAGGTGTTCTTCAAAAGACTTGAACAAGCATTTTTATTCTTCAACGACAAATCACTTATTGCATAGGGCTGATGGAGAACAAATTCTTATACTTACAAGAAAATGTGGAATCGGTTGTACAAAATTGTTAAATAAATATGATCTGAATTACATACCCGTGTAATTATGAACAAATTGTCCTTGATTGCAATCTTCAGTGAAAACTTGAGAAAAGTTCAACGAAAACTAAATTTTTCAGTCACTTTTCCACTGCGCTAAGAATGATTTTACATTTCAACAGCAAGTAATTAAGACCATTATCAATTATTTTACAATATTTATGTCGTAGTTTGTTAGCTCAAGAATTTTTTTCCTTTTTTGAGGTCGTCTCGTCGACATTATTCGCTCAAAAGGGGTTTCTAGACCTTTTAAGGAGACTTCTATCGCAAATGGGTAGAAAAATTCCACGAATTGACAAACATTACATGAAATCTCTTCAACGAACGAAGTCACATACTGGACTGATCAGTCCAGAGCTAAAATCAAATCAAATTCAGTCCGAACCAGCCACTGGGATTACCGGTGCTCGAATTAGTTAGCTGATTAGCGACTTCTCTTGTATGATTACAATATTCATCCAGTAAAATTGATCCAGTCCATTCCATTCGCTTATGTAGTATTGACCCACGATAGACAATTGGAATAGAGGCCCGATCGAGTTAATTCTTTGGGCTCTTGACGTATTTGGTAATCTTCAATTTTGACTGTAAACGTTCAATTTGTTTCTGATTTTCCAGAAAAATCAGGAACTCAGTGCAACATTCAAAACATTTACGGTGTCCCAAGCCCCTAAACTGCTAAAATATTCCTTTCTGGGTCGAATTTTTTTTTTTTTTTTTTTTTTTGCGCATTTAAATTTTTTTTTTTTTTTTCATTAAGTAAGTAATGAATCATCAAATAGCTCCAGCATTCAAAAGCTAATTGAATTTGGAAGTTATTTAGGTATATTAAACCTACAGATTTTTAGTTGGTCTCGTTTGTTAACAATTTGATCTCCTCTACAAAATGGTTTTGAGATGTTTGTAGGGAAATGCTTCGTTTAGTTGATATAGGTTCAAATAATCCAAAAACGTTCCAAGAAAATTTTCTTTAGGGGCTCTTTGGTCGCGAAATCGTGTTTTACCGCCAATTGAGATAATCCCCAACAATGCGTACTGTCTGACATTTACGCAACCTTCAAATACATGGCCTACGACCACAGTTGCCAACATAAAATATTCACTTCACGCTGGGACACGTCATAATGACCACTCGAGTCAACTGCGTGCACCTCTGGTACTCAGAGCAAGTCAGGCTGTTGTACTGGCGTACTGACGAATTTTGCACAAAGGCAGAACAGGTCGGTCTCAGTCGCTGTCGTCTTCAGCGTGGGATCTGTTCAACGGTTGTCTACTCTCTTCGTCCGACCCGTAAACGACGTCTTCGTCGGAGTCGTTGATCATCGAAAACGCTGGGTTGTCTTTGGTGATTGACGACGTGTCTGAAAAGGAGTAAGAGGCATTTAGAGTTCACAATTCTGAGGAAGAACCCTCGCAAACTACTTGATTTTGGAGAAAACGCATGAAATGGATAAAAAACAGTGATGTCCAATTATATGAAAAAGAAGTACTGTAGTATGCCTATGCCTAAAGCCTATGTAGGCTTTTCTAAGAAGAGTTCCAAAGTTGGAACATATCAGAGAGCAGCACTGCTGCAGAGAGTGTGTACATACATTTCCTAAATGATACATATGGTGCATTATGACACTGCTGACATGAGCTGAGAATGCTTTGTTAGCTGGTTAGTCAAGAGTGTAAATCTATCACAAATTCATTAGGCAGATCATGTCTTAACAAATTGTGTTGGGTGGATCACACTGGGAGTGCATCATATCTGCCAGATGGCAGATGCCTCACAGAAAATGATCTGGTATTGATGATGCTTGAGGTGTGCCATAATAAACCCTGTTTGATGGATGGGCCCTAAAAAATTTGTTTGGTCGATGATGTTGACAAAGTGTCTTCACAAAGTTAGATAAGTGGATGATGGATAGGACTGCATCATAACACATATTGTAGGTTGATGACACAAAGGATGCCTTACAGCAAATATTGTAATATTAATATTCTAACATTATAAAGCTTGGTGGATGGACAAATTTTGTTTGGCAGATGATGTTGGCAGCATTTTAACAAACTTGCGTTAGTGGTTTATGGATAGGACTGTGCCATAATACGCCAATTTATTCTTAGATTGATGGCGCAAAGGTTGCTTTTATCCAATATTTATGACGATTGAGCTGTGTCATAATAAATCTTGTTAGATGGATGACACTGTGAGTGCATCTTAACAAATTTTGTTTGGTGGATGATGTTGGCAGTGTCTCAACAAACTTCAATAAGTGGATGATGGGTAGGACTGTGTCATAACAAAACATGTTAGTTTGATGATGTAAAGGGTGCCACATAGTAAACCTTTTTTGGTGGATGTGTGTGTGTTTTCAACTGTCAAAGTCTACCCAGGATCATAATACTGCTTATTTGATTACATAATAAACCTTGCTAGATGGATGATTCTCTCAGGATCAAGGGTGCGCCCAGTTGTCAGGCGGATTATTTTAACAAAATGTCATGGCAAACCTCATTAGGCAGACAACTTTTTCAGGTGAGTCTTAACAGAATTTGGGAAGTGGATCATGAATAGGACTGTGTCATAACACATATTGATAGTTTGATGACACAATTGGTGCCATGGAGCAAATTGAGTAATATTTATGTCCTTTGTGGTGTGCTTGCATGTGGTGGTGATATACCTTGTCTGATGGATGATGCTGTGAGTGGGCTTCAACAAATTTTGTTTGACAGATGATGGACATGAGTGTGCCATAATTCCAGATTGATAGCAGAAAGGGTGCCTTTTATCAAATATTTATGATGTTTGGGTGTGTCATAAACCTTTTTGGTTGGATGGCACTGTGAATGGGCTCTAACACATTTTGTTTGGCAGATGATGACAGTGTGTCTCAATAAACATGGTAAGTGGATGATGAGTGGGACTGCATCATAACACATATTGATAGGGCGATGACACAAAGGGTGCCTTGTAGCTAATGTTGTTATATTCATGACGCTTGTGGCGTGTCATAATAAACCTTGCCGAACGGATTAAGCTCTATGTGCGTGATTGTTTTTCAATAGCCAAAGCTCCCCCTCCTCCAGTATCGTAATACTGCTCATTTGACCACTTACCAAAGACAGTTTTCTTGCTCGGCGAGTAAACGTACGCCATCGTGTACGTGTAGAAGTTCAAAAGCCCGTAAAAACACATAAATTGCGCCGAGCTATTGTATTTCGTGCTCAACTCTGCGACGAAATTGTCCTCGAGCTCTGTCACGCCAAACCTCATGACTGTTATGGTGATGCTGATTGACACCACCATCAACATCATCAACGTCAAAAATTTCAGTCTCATGTCTGGAAAAGTCATTTTATTGTTCATTAAATTCAAATAAGTCACCAAATTTATTACAAAAATTACTGCATCAGGAAGAAGACTCACCAAAAAAAGGCATTGATCTCAACTCGCTATAAGCTCGCAATATAAGACACAGCAAGTAAACTACGTAGAGGCTGATGAATATGAAAAAAGCGGCCTTTGCGTTCTGTAAAATATACGGCAAAGTAATTTATATTGTAATTTTGATGTAATTTTACCTAAGGCAACAATTAACGTCAAGATGCATTTACATAAAAGTTGGATGTGTCCAATTTGTAGCTGTACGTCGGGTCTTGAAGTTCGTTCGACTTTTGCCAAAGGGCCATTGCAACAGCAGTGAACCACAAGGGTCCCACCAGAAGGATCTTCGGTAGGTAAAATGTGAGGAATTTTCTTTCAGTCTGTAATTAGAAGAGAATTAATGGAAAATGTTGCAAATTGTTCCTCGTTGGTTTATTGTTCTTGAAGAGATCTCGATCAAGGAAGTATGCAGGGACATATTGTGGAAACGCTGCATAAATGAGGATCACATAAATCTTTCCATATTTCTCTGTAAATGTCTGGTTTATCTATAGGAAACCACAAGTTTGCTCACAGTGGGAATAAGGAAATAAAATAAGATGTGAAATAATGCAATGAAATGTAAATTCTGAAGCAAAAATCCTAAAAAGTGAATTTTGGACTAGTAGAAAATGTTGACAAATGAGTAAACACATTTTTTAAAAAGTTTTTGCACAATAATACACATTTTAATTTATAGGTGAATAAGCAATGTCCGTCTCTGGTTAAAACCGAGTTCATCGATGGCACATATGAGTGACAGATGTTGATGTAGTGCCTGATATTTACTCGTTATAAAATTGTGTTAATTTAAGACCAAAGGTCCAACCGATCCAAAATCACTTGGGACGGGTAGGATAAGCAAGAAGACGACAAAATATGACATAAATGCGAGCTGAAGCTCAACTGCATGGAAAAAGGACTTTTGGACAATTTTCTTCCATGAGTCAGGGGTTTTCCCCTGCTTTGCTGCACCCTCTGCCTGGCCTTTATTTTGACTAGCTATTTTCTTGTTTAAGTGGCTTCACAGTTGAAATTTAACCAAAAGCCAAAACTTGTCTTACTTGTCTCAGTCCGTGATAAGTGCATATCCAGAAGAGTAGAAGACCACAGAGGAAAGTCGCTTGAAACAGAGCGTCAATCATACTTGGCACCCACGAATAGATCAGCAGAGTCAATGGAAATACTGGATCTGCAAATAAAATTGTTATTAGGTATTAAATGTATGATTGGTTCTGTTTGGCCATGCAACTACATTAGAAGAAGCATCCACTTTTTAGTCCTAGCTTTCTTCCATTGTCCAGTCCTTGCCTTGCTGGTCATCTCAGGCTCCTTCCAGTGCAACCCTTCCTACTTGCCCCTTCCCTTCCTCCAAAATGCCCCATATTCTGCACATTCCCTTTCATGCTTTTTATCCTGCGCTCCTTCAACTCTCTATATAAACCCCTAAAATGCTAAAATCCCCTTCTCTCAGTACTGCCGTTTAAAGCAAAAACGCCTTATCTCAAAGAACCACATGTTCCAGAAATCGCTTGTCATGTTTTCCATAGAAATCTGGCCGTAATTCCCGTAATGTTCTAACGAATCCACTTCTCGGAAACATATCGATAATACTTTGAGTTTACAAAGTTATCGAGACAAAAATATCAAAGCCAAAAATTCGACTTTAGGCGGGGAAATCACGTTGAATCGATTTTTAGGCCACGTTTTTGAAGCTAAAGTGCCTTGACTTGCATGTGAGGCTATTATCCAGCTGAGTTTACATTTATAAACCTTGCAATTTTCGATGATTCGTCTGAACCTAAAATCTAAAGCAAACACAGGGGTTGGTTATTCCTCGGACCAGGAGCATGAGGACTCACTCAAATCGATTCAGCCTCCAAAATTTAGTGGAAAATGATACCCCACACGTCTAGGTACCAGAAATCTCGAAAACCTACCTTCGAAATGGGAGATAGATACCCATTTTGGCCCAAAACCTCTTCTGGTGGGACCCGTCTCATTGGATTCAGCATTTCAAATTAGAAGGCGGAAAAACGGTTAACTGTTGAAGGTAAAACGCCTTATCCGTAATTTTGCTGAGGTAAGGGGTTCCACCGTCAAAAATATCCAGAAATCAACATGATTTCGAGGCGTTTTTGAACAGAGTTAATGCATTTTACCTTGAAAAAACATTTGAACAAAGCTTTTGCTCCTTCAATTTGCTCCTATTTCAAGGGTAGGAATTACCCCCACTTCTAAAATATAATTCAAAATTTGGACATCACCATTGAAAAGAGCATAACATTATAAAAATAAGGGGGTACGTAAAACAACGTTGCCAATATTGAAAATAAGGGGCTTTTGTTTGAAACGGCTTTGTAGTTGATACGACTATGAAGTCAAAGGCACTCGCCCACTGTCCCAAATGTATGTTAGCTTCATTCCTAAGACTATCCGAATTTTCTTTTCAGGTACAACTTGAAGGTGGTGCTATCAGATACATGTACTCACTGTCGTGAAACAGAAGGAGGGGAAGCATGCAGGACATCCACTTCTGCTCGATGGACCAGTCATGTATGGGAAACTTCCTCAGCGTATGAGCGAACCAGCACTTTGGGAACAAATTGGAATATTTGTACAAAATTTCATTGAAAAATATAATGTTACATTTAAAGCGGGTTTGGGTTACAACCTGAATTTGTTCAGAAAAATATGTACCAATAAGATTCTGGGTACTCACCGTAACAACGAACGTGAACAGGAGGAAGATGAATCGAAACCAAATTTCAATTTGTGTAAACCCCGGGTTGTAGCTTTTGAAATGAAAAGTGACTTCCTTGATTTTATAATGGTGGTGGAACGTTTCCAGACCGTAAAATCGTATCGTGAACAAGTAGTAAGGATAAGAGAGGTAGCCCAAATGGAGGACCGTTATTTGGCTGCAGGATCGATCCGCGCAGTGTAAATGGTGAGTCCTGTACGTCCAAAGGTGAAGTAAAGTTGTAATTTGAGGATTTATTGAGTTTTAGAATTGTAATTTTGCGTAATTATTAACGTCGCTCACCTGTTATGGGCCCTGTCCGTGTGAATTATGTTGACGACGGTGTTTTTCTTCTCGTCTTCAGCGTCGATTCCCACTGTGACGTGAAAAGGTCGGTCGACACTGTCGTCTATTTGGGCATGCAAGAAAAAACAAAACTGCAGTAAATACATTTTGTATAGAGAAGTGGTCCTATTGGCCCACAATACGACGAATTAGACTGTTTTCCAATCAGTTCTGCGTCCAAAGTGAATAATTACGGTTTGTTTTCTCCACCATTACCTTCAATATTTGCTTTGATTACTGCAATAACCCACAACTGTTGATTGTACGTTGACAGCTGCGGCGTTCGCATGACGAAAGGACCGCTGGGAATGGCGTCAGTCGATATGTTCTGTTTCTTTAGGACGTCCGTCCCTTTATAGCTCGTCTCTGTAGTGATTGGCGGCCCTGAAGAAGCGTCAAAGGCAATTAGAAAGGAGATTAGGTACTCGATTACGTGTTAAGAATGTTGTAGTGAGAAGTGTTAAAGATGTACCGGCCAATCCGATGAACACTGCGAGACCTAAACCGACGTAGAAAGCGAGAAACACCATGACGAACTCTCTCTTGTGCATAGAATACAGTCGCATCTGAACAGATCTGCAACAAAGTTATTTTGAATGGTCCATTTTGGATGATACCTACAACTAAATTTGGCCAAGTTGAAGTGATTTCAATTTTTTAAATTTTTTTATTGCAGCTCTACTACCAATTTGAGTGCCTGAAAGGGCCAATAGACCCGCCAAATTGAAACATCCCCAACAACAGCACTGGGCCCCTGGCAGTCTTCAGGCGAACTCACCACCCTTTGGCCAGTCTTAATTGACCTCTCCTCTGTCTCCTTGATTTTTAAATGATCACGGTAAGGTTAACAAGAGGTTAACAAAGATTATGAAGGACGGCTGACCGTATTACAGCAGTAGGGCGTAAAGTTATCAGCTGAAAGTGGCATCGAGTAGTTTCGTCAGCTGCCATCATGCTCTTCCCTTGTCAGCGCCCTGAAATGTTACGCCAATATCGCCTATGCTCATCAGCCATCTACCCAGCACTTTGACCACTACGAGGGAGCTTGCAGCAATTGGTGGCTTCGGCTACCCCGTCCATATGAACGCAATTACTCAACCTAATCCATCACCATACTCATCTCCACAAATTACCAGCAGCCATGCCCAATGTGAGAGGAATGTGTCCTTAGGAGAGAAAAAAAGGAGGTTTTCGCCTACAAACAGTGTTACTAATAGAAGGAATGAACTGAGGCACGCTTATTTGTATACAGTGGATAATTGGAAATTTTAATGAACATATGCCCCAGTACACCACAAGCTCTGCTTTTGGAAGGCTAACCAGTCTCCTCCTTATATTACTTATTATTATTCCTCAGAAAATATATTAAGTGAACCCTTTTAGTCATTTTTCATCATTAGTCATATCTTTAGAAAAAAGGGAACTGTTTTTAAAAATCCTTATTCATATGATTTGAATAATCAATTTGTTTTCATACAAAAAGTTCAAAATGTGTTTTTCGAAAAATGAATTGTCGAGATTTTTGGCGTATGGGGTATCATTTTCCACTAAATTTTGGACGCTGAATCTATTGGGACGGGTCCCAGAACGATTGGCGCCCAATGGAAATGGGTAAGGGTCAATATGGGTATCTATGTACCTATTTCAAAATTGTGTTTTCGAGATTTTCGGTACCTAGGCTTGTGGGGTATCATTTTCAACTAAATTTTGGATACTGAATCGATTAGAATGGGCCCGGGTCATTTTACCCACTGTTTTCCCCATTTTCTCTATGCTGCTTGCTGTGTTTTGGGGGGAGTGTACCTAAACCGTTGTGTTTGGCTCCTTTGAGGCACCTTAAGCCTATTTCGCTATGAAACGAACCCCCGCTCATTTCCGGTGGCTTTGAATTACATACAATTGACGTAAATTTTACATTAACCTCCCCTTACTAACACGCTAGTTTAGAATGACTTGATCTAATCGCTTCATCACTTGCTTTGGTTTGTTCTTTTCGTACTCCTTAAATTGAGTTAGGCTTCGTGTGTTACTATTTTCCATACATTATGAAATGCTTAATGGATTGACCCGAAAACACACTTTCCTTCCAATCCACGATTGAGATATACTAAAATGATTGTGGATGAATTTTCCGAAATAGTTGAAACTCTTATATCGCACTGCACATAATTTTATTAATTTGAAAAATATAAGCGAAATTACGTAGAGTATATGTGCGAATTGAATTTCCATATTGAACCAATCAACTAATACTGATCATATGCTAGTGGTGAGACTGTAAAATCGCCATAACTTACCTTTCGCATCTGTCGTGGTGGTAGGCAGGAGCGATATATTTGTTAAATTCGCTAAAAAGGTCGCTAAATTGCGACAAAGTTTGTCTGCACTTCATGAGAAATCCACCATTCGGCAGGTGGTAGGAATATCCGAAGTTGGGGCCGTCCATTTTTTCGCGTAATATTCACCGTGTAACGTTCACTATTTGAGTTCTCAATAAGCGTAACTAATGAAAATAACAAATTGCAAGGAAGTGACGTTTTGTGTTCACAGTTTATGGCGTATTGTTTCTTCACGGGTCAATTCGTGGCTTCTTGTTGGAGTATGGAGGCACATGTTCGGTTTAGGGGGGCGGTGGGTGCTCAGCTGAACTTATTGATTTTTCCGCCCCGCTGATGTGTCGTCGTCCCACCCCTGTTCACATTCAACCACTTGCGGCGCAAATCGAGAATCTGACGAGATTGAGGGCGAAGTTTTTTTCTGGTCGAGTCTTAAGGAACTCCTTGGCGATCAAGGTCACTTAGGAATAATATCTCACCCCTACAGTTGATATTTTTGAAGAATAATTAATATCACTTTTTCATTTATCTTCTTACTTTGCGAGGATTTCAAACACATATTCTGCTTTTGGAACCGGCGCAAAGGTGCTCAATCGACTACAAACTCGTTTTATCAAATTAGGACCCTACCTGGGTTCATTGTTCTCATAAAATCATATATTCGGAAAACATATCTTGTAGATATAAAAAAAGTAATTTTCTACTAAATTGAGAAATAGACTCAGAGAAGTCTTAGGCCGACGGCCCAAGCATTGCAAAAGGGCGAACCAAGATTATTTTGAAAATAAGCATCTGCTTAATGGAGAGAAAAATTGTTTGTCCACTTTCAGTTTATTATTCTTATGGGGTTTATTATTCTTATAGGGTACAAGTCGACAAACATTTTTTGGTAGGTTATTCCTTGAATAATCAACCTATGTTTTCATGCAAAAGCTCAATCTCTCCGATTCGCCCCAAAAAAATTTGTTGGGCGTTTCCAAGTGTCTAGATCAAAAAAGTCAAATGTCCGCCGTTTTCGGTAGTAAACAATTTTCTGAATATCTAAATTTTGGACACTGAATTCAAAGAAATGGGTCCTAGAACGATTGGCACCCACTGGACGAAGTTTTGGGACCCGTTTTTGGCTCTAGTTGGTCCTCAAAACTTTTCAGCCCGATCGGACCAAATTTGGGCGTGGGTGATATCTGTATTTAAAAAAAAAAAAGGATTTTCGAGATTTTCGGCGATCTAGGCTTGTGAGGTATCATTTTTCACTAAATTTTGGACCCTGAATCGATTGGAATGGGTCCGGGACCCGCCACACCCTTTGTTTCCCCCATGTTGAAGATATGAGTCTCCATGCGCCTGGTCCGAGGAATAACCAACCCCTGTGTACGAATTTGCAGCGTTTTTTGATATAGGCATCATACAAGTCCAGAAAAAACTTTTGGAGGAAATGGTCGAGTCCCTATGACCATGAGCCTGATTATATAGGTAGATCATTCAAGGAATATTAAACCCTAAGAACACATTATTAAAACATTAACACCCCCCCCCCCATATTCCTCACTTTAAGGTAACTCCTTATTCGATGGCCGCAGACAGCACGCAATTTCAGTGATATTCGTAAATTCAACACAATTCCGAAAGCTTTAGCATTGATTTCTTATCAATTTCATGGAGAAATTCAGACCTGTTCTTGATTTATATCCCGATGTTTTCGTGTCTGAGGTGAATCTCTCCGTTCTGAAGGTTTCCATTTTGTGTCATCAGGATGTCTTGACTCCAAAACGAGAATGTCCGTTCACCACAGGGTGTCTCCGCCGTTTCTTGGTAGAGGAAAATTTGCTGTAAATTCTGACATTTTAATCTGAAAGTCTCTTCTATCTCTAGTTTGTTTAAATGGGATCTCGAACTATTTGGGGTCATAAAAGGGAGGAATAACATTTTCCACGTTCAAATGAGCCCCTAACCTGTCGGTGTCGGCTTGGGTCCAAATGGACGCAAAAATGTGTACTTTTGGGGAAACGAAGTTGCAACTCTTGTACGTGAGGTGAGTAGCGGTTTTCCTGTACATTTCGATGATACACCTAGAATAATAAAATTAACCATTGTGGAACAGATTGCAGCGTTTTTATTACACCTTTTGATACACTGTTTTAAAAAATAAACCTCTGAACGGATTTAAACCGTTCGGCGTACTTGAAAAGGTTTGTACTTGAGCTGATTATTCCATAAAGTCGGCAAGAGTTGAACAAAAAATTTAAAAAAACGACTTGAATCAGCGCTTTGGAGAGAAAAATGAAATGTTCAAAACGGGCAAATTGTGCATCAAATTTGATTGTAGTGGGAATTTTTCTGAATTTATCAGAAAAAGGGAGTCAGAACGACAGCTTGGGTGGGGGTATTATCAAGACGGTTGCCTGTAGAAGCATCATATGTAGTAAAATCGAGGGTTTCTTATCGGATTATGATCATGATTGCTACTTTTGAGATGAAAAAAGGGAAGACGATCGTAACGCTATGGTGATATTTTCACTATTTTTAGCAGGAGAAATAGATACTGCTAGAAATATAGACATTTTCACATCCCAGTGCCCCAGTGTAGTGGACATGTCGGCAGTACGGCCATAGTTCAATTTCCCTGTATGTTACAAGAACAAAGGACGAATGAATAGACGAAATTGTGGAATATTCATATTTATAGAATTCGATCGTCCCAAAAACCCAATAGGTACATACGTATGAGGCCTGACCGTACATTTCAGAGACGATACGCGTTAAGGAAACAACGCCAATAGAATTTCCTTCGAAAAAGACGTTGAGAATCCTCTGACGTCGATGGGAATTCGCATTTGAATTGAAAATCCACGACAGTTTAGTCCCAGTACTTGATCAGACCGTCCCAACCCGCGGTGACGACTTTGGACGATTCGTGGGGGTGCCAGAGCGAACCAATGCATACAGCGTCGTGAGCTTTCCACTTTTTGAAGAGTTTCGTCGTCTTCCAGTCCCAAACGTACGCTTTGCCGTCGGCGTCTCCCGACACGATGTAACTAAAGACGAGAAATAAGTTGAGTCAATACGTACAAGCGTTTGAATGTTAGTACGATGACATAAGCGAAACAAGCGTTTTACCTCATGTCTGGGGAAAAGTCGAGAGAGCAGGCGTATCCAGCGACCATGTGACCCGTGAATGTTTTTTTCCTGTTGAGTTTGAAGCGATTGAGGGCCGAGAATATGACGATTTTATTGTCCATACTTTGGCACGCCAGCCATTTGCCGTTGGGTGACGGCGTGACGGTCGGCATCGAGTGCATCGACGGGTCCGCTATATACTTCATATCGACGGGTATGTCCCTGAAAGATGAAAACCATGTATTTGCGTCAATTAATCAATATTTGAAAAACGGTTTTTGGTGAATAGCTGAGCGCAACTGAACCCTGGAAAGAACGTGAAATCATAGATTTGAGGAGAATATCAATGCCCGATTGGACATAGGAATTTGAATAAACGTTCTTGGAAGCGTATTTATAAGCTAAAAAGGCCTTCTGTCCGTTCGACAACATAAGTGAATAATTCCTCGAATAATACACAAATACTCACCACTCCCATACACGCAAACTCTTGTCATCAGAGGTAGTGACAAAACGCCTATTCTCGTCGACGAATGTGATTGAATTCACGGCACCCAAATGCCTGTCGTACTCCTGAACGATTTCTTCCGTACGTGAATCCCACTGTAAATTTGTAAGATACAGATAACATTATTTTGAAATAACATAGCCTATCTTGTTCGCCCTTTTGATACACTAATCCAACGTACGGTTGAACGTATGACTGACTCAATTACTCGTTGATAGAAATTGTTTGGCACACTCACCAAGAAACATAAGGCGCTACACGATGCTACCAACACCTTCCAATGTTGGACACTCTTTGACTGGTAGCATCGAATCGAGTAGCCGACCTTCGAATGTCCAGCATCCAATGTTGGCGTTGGAGGGTGATTGCTCTGAGAGCGGACTTAGCACACAAGTCAAAGGAAAGAAGGAGATCCTTCCAAGAAAAAGAAGGGTCCAACAAAAAGCGGGGAAATTTTCCCGTTTGTACGATTTTTCCCCCCTACAAACATCGACATTGAATCGACTCGCAAAAATTGATAAGCACCATTCAGCGCACACAAGCAACGGCGAACCGGTGTTGTCAACGCAACAACAGTTCTCTTTTGGTTGGTTATTCCTTGAATAATCAACCTATGTTTTCATGATAATGGTCAACCTCTCCGATTCGGCTCAAAATTTTTTTCTGGGCGTTTCATGATGTCCTGATCAAAAAAGGTCAATGTCCGTCCGCCGTACGCCGTCCATCGTCGGCGCCGTTTTTGGTATTAGAAAATTTTCTAAAAATCTGAAATTTGGGTCAGGAGTCTGTTACCAGCCGAGATGGGTCCTCGAAACTTTTCAGCCCAATCGGACCAAATTTGGAGGGGGTAGGGGTCAAAATATGTTTTTTTAAAAATGGATTTTCGAGATTTTGGGTGATTTAGGCGACTGGGATGTCATTTTCCACTAAATTTTGGACGCTGAATTCAATGATGTGTCCCAGAACAATTGGCACCTACCGGAAGGAGTTTGGGTCAAAATGGGTATGTATCCACCCATTTTGTATGTGTCAGGATTTCTGGTGCCTAGGCGTGTGAGGCATCATTTCCCACTAAATTTTGGACCCTGAATCGATTGGAATGGGTCTGGGACCCGCCACACCCACTGTTTCCCCCATTCGAGGAATAACCAACCCGTGTGTAAGAATTTGCAGATTTTTTTCCAAGCGCTCGGCTTTAACGTGCCTCTTCTCTGCCAGGCAGCGACTCCTACGTATTTTTTGCATTACCGAAAAGCTATAGCTGGGGATTTTGCTTGAGTTACTCGTCAAATGCAGTCCAACGTTTGGCCCAACATTCGACGCATCGTGTAGCGCCGGCCTTAGTGGTGAGTTAAATTTGGCATAATCTCATAATAACGCGGGGCCAGAAAGTGGACAAAAGACTCAGCAATTTCGATACAAGGGAATGAGAATTATCAACATTTGCATCACATTCCTATCAAATCCATATTGGGAGACAGGCCCCTGACTGAAATTGACTGTAAAAATATATATGTTTACTTACGCAAATGATCTTCTTGTCAGAGGTGCCAGCGACAAAGAGGTTCTGTTTGTCTTCATCAGGATGGAACTTGACGCAGTAAGGGATTTTCCTGCTCGTGAATCTCGAAACGCACTCACCGGTTTCTGTGTCCCACAATTTAATGTATCTGTCGTACGCTGTAACAAAAAATCCAAAGTTAATAACGGAAAAACATTTCGAAATCCAAATACAATATACGGGAACAAGCCCAATTACAATGAAAATCGTGGCAAAAAAAAAGTTCAATCAGTGGGAGAAGAGACCATGACAACTTCTAATCATCCATGCACACAGTCACTAAGGAGGAGAAAAAAAAATAAAACCACGAAGAGATGTCTTTAGAGATGAGGTCGAAGCGGCGAATAAATCAGTATAAGGGGGAGAGTCAGCAAGGAGATTGGCGAGGCGAGACAGGCGACAAAGAGGGCGATGGTAAAGATAGTTGGTCGACGAAAATGGCACGAAGAAGGGAGCTGCAGAGCGGGATGCAGGCCGGGGGACCAGGAGCGAAATCATTGAGAGAAGGTGTGGAGAATCGACACGATTGTGGAGAAGGCCATGCAGGAAAGATAGATCTCAGGTCTCAGCAATCGGAACTGGAGGCTGAGGTCAGTGTAGTCGACCTCCTCACGTGGAATACCAATCTTACAGGCGATGTACTGAAGGAACGCCCTGTGGACACGCTCGATCCATCTGCTTCACATGGCATGCGTAGAAAGGGCAATTCCAGCACAGGCAACACGATGGAGCGATAGAGGTTGATGAGAGCAGGCGCTTCAGGAACCAGAGGGCCTGCATACCCCGAGAAGCATCCTGGTTAACGTGCTCCGAAAATGGAGGCTGCGGGTCAAGCTGCACACCAGGGTCCCGAGTCAGGGAAGAGTGGGAAAGAGGAGTACCATCAATGTGGTAGCAAAAAAGAAGTCGGTTGGGAGAGCGGCTGGAAGTAGTTGCGCGTTTTGAGGGAATTGTCGCGCAAAACGCGATGAGAAACTGTGGTTCTAAGGTTGGTAGACATGTTGGTAGAGAGGGGAAGAATTGGGAGCACAGCAAAGAAGAAGAGTGGGCGGTGAGTTCAAGTTTGGCGCCTGGCAAGGAGCGTACTTGAGTATATTGTGTCTCTACCACACAAGTCTTGGCAAAATTGGTGAGCTGTATCTATTCTTTTGAATTGCTGGTATACAAGTGTCCCATCTGATCTCCTGGTTTGGGTGTTACTCTCTTGCTTGGTTTTACTCACATCCATTGGGTCTAATCTAATCTAAGTGTGTCCATCCTGTAGCATTACTACTAACTCAATTATGGAGGTTCCTTAACTGGCTACATATTGGTTACTGACACATAAAGGCTCTGTGAAACATTCAGATATAGCCTTTCGTGGACTCATAATAATTCAGGACTGGTTGTGCCTACAACCCTGGAAGGCCTCTGTGAAACAGTCAGATATGGCCTCTTGTTGACTCCTACCAACTCTGGACTGGTTGTACCTACAACTAGAACTGGCCCTGTGAAACATCCAGTTATGGCCTATGATTACTCACACTACTTACTGGTTGTACAGGCGTACAACATGGGAAGGCCCTGTGAAACATTCAGATTATGGCCTCTGGTCTGACCTTGTGATGGGACTAAACCACGTGAGGTACCTACATTACGGAGGACACGCTATTGGGGATGGTGGAGGCCGTTTGGTGGGACACACTCGATATGACACACTGATATGGCTGAACACACATTAAGAATTAATGATTTATCGGTAATTAATTTAAAGTGAAATGGTTATAGCATATTTATAGTGAGTTCATAGAATTTAGGTAGTGAATTTCTGATTTTGGAACAGGAAGGGCACTTGGGATTAGTACTAATACTATCAAATTATACAAAAACATAACAATAATAAAGAAGTACATTATTGAGGTTTAAAAAGCTGAAAAATTCACGTGTCGTCAAATATTTCTGTTGTTTACCTATAACTGAACGTTATACGAAGTAATTTAGAAGCTGCTCACACTAACATTCACACCAGTTGTCAAGGTCCTTCCCTCTCGAAATTCAAAACGCCTAATTTCAGGACATTTGATGAAATTTACCCGGCATTTTTGGACGTTTTTTGGTCACAGCTGCACGGTGCCTTATTAATCACCTTTAAACGTATTTTCTCTTAAATTTAAAAACACCCCTTTAATATTAGGTGGAGGCATTTACCAGCAGTGAGGAATCGTTTTCCGCTGTTGTTAAAGCAGATGTCTCTCACAGCTTGTCGATGTCCGTAGTACGTGCGGACGCATCTCCTTTCGTTGTAGACTTCCCACAACTGAAACAAGAAGTTGGTTAGTTAAATCACACTAACTTTCCTTAGAAATAACAACAACACCGAAGAACTCACCTTGACTCGACAGTCCATACTACAAGATAACAAAAGATGAGCCGATTTGGGGAACCATTTGATGGCCGAAATGCCTTTGGTGTGTCCCTTCCAAACGTGAATTTCCTTTTTAGGGATGAAACATTTGTCCGGAGGCGCGTCCGAACGTAAATTGACACCGACATCTTGCGGCGGATGAAGGAAGTTCCTCCCTTGGTAGTCGACCGGGTCTTTGACTGGAATAATCGATGGATTTTAAACGTGAACAATTATATTATGTCGTGTAAAGGGGCGCTGAACCAGCATATAATCGGCCATCAGTTTGGATGATACTTACTATGCAAGACGGTTTTCTCATCGAGAGGTTTATCTTCCACTTTCTTGCCAAGTTTCTGTTTCTTAGCAAGGTATTCTTCCAATTCTTCAGCGGTTTCCTTAAAATAAATAAATAAAATGATAATAACAATTCATCAAAAATCAATTTGTAAAAACTATTTTCTTTTTTTTACATTTTATAAAGGTTAATGAGACTATCAAAATTCCTGTTTTAACTGCGTACAGCAAAAACGCTGCAATTTTTTTGGAGGGGTTTGTTATTCCCCGGACCAGGCGCATGGAGACTCATTCCTTCAACATGGGGAAAATTGGGGAAACAGTGGGTGCGGCGGGTCCTGGACCCATTCCAATCGATTTAGGGTCCAAAATTTAGTCGATATGATACCCCACACGCCAGATTCCCGAAAATCCGCAACCGAAATCGGCGTGGACGATGGACGGACATTTGCTTATTTTGATCTAGACACCTTGAAACGTCCAGAAAATATTTGGGCCGGAAGAGATTGACTTTTTGCATGAAATCAGATTCATTATTCAAGGAATAACCAACCAAAATATAAAAATAAGGACAAACTCACTCCATCCGGTTTCATAACCCTCTTTTCATCCACGAAGGTCCCCCAAGGGCCTAGAAACCCTTCGATGTCGCCAGGATCGTCGTTTTTATTTCTTTTCCTTTTGTCAAGCGGTCGTTTCGCTGTGGATTCCATCACCGTTTTTCTCTTTTCCGTATTCGGGTCCCCGGCGACGCCAGTGCCGACAATAACTTCAGCGTCCATTCTACCAAGGTCGTCTATCGAAGGGTCGACGGCGTATCCTGAAAATGAAATTCCCATTTAAATAATAATTTTTTTGTAGTAATTTCAATACTAATGGCATTATAAAATATATTATAATATTTTAATATGATTATGCATCAAGTATAAGATCAGGACGTCACTCTGTATGCCCAATGGGTCCAAGATGAGAACTTTACGTACTGAACAACTCACCATAACTAGTAAAGGTTTTCCTTTGATTTTCGAACTGGAACTCGCTAACGTGGGCAGCCTCCACGTATCCGGACAACGTATTTTTGGGCGCTTTTTGTTGTTCAGTGAGAAACGGATTTGCTGGACCCAGTTCGGGAGCGAAAAGTTCATCGTATTTGAGGTTGACCATCAACTCTTTAGTTTCTGGGTTTACGAATCGCATTGAGTCGTATTCAACCTGGAAAAGAAAAATTATAAATGTAGCATGGCACAGTGAAATTTGGATGCTTTACGTCCAGACAGACCTCTCTATTCCCATTGAAACTATTTTCATGGCGCATTTTACTTGTTGAAACTGGAGAGAACGCTCATTTGAAGTGAGATCAAGAATGTACGCTGAGCAGCAATTATAGTACATCGACTCGTCGGACTTCTACGAATTGCAGATTATTCACAGTACCCTGCGGCCGCAAGCCAAGGCGTCAGTAATCAGATGAACTAAGGCCTCTGCAAGACGCTTAGGCAGGCCACTGCCTGGCCACGCGACAGCTGAGAAGATCATCGCCGTGACGGGCATGCCAGAGAGGGGCAATGGGTATACAAAGAAAAAATTTCACCACTCGCAGGCCCAGTCTGGAGCGCCCATTCCTGCATTAAACCAGGGCTAAGCAGGGGCCTGGGCTGGCAGTAGAAATCCAAAATGTCTTACCAAGTCCCCCAAGAGAGGTACAATTAGATGCAAGAGGAAAAGCAAGAAGCATGGCATACACTCACCAGCTGAGCATGAATAAGTCCACCAACTCTCATGACGCCATAAACCATCAAACCAGGAGTTCAGAATTATAAGAACCCAGCTAGAAGAGACGGCTTACATAGAAGAGAGGAAAGAGTAAGGACGCACAAAGCACAGCAAAGGTGAGTTAGGCAGTATAATTAAGAGGGGTAAAGAGGGTCAAGACGATGAGTGCTGCTGAAAACATTCGGTATGAATCAAAAGCAATGTTGTGCAGCCAAAGAAAAATGAAGATCTAGAACAACAGTATGCTTGCACCCTCAAGGGCCATCCAAGGTAGGTGGACTAGGCATAGGCAGTTGAGGTGGGGAGTTTTGCTGCTGCAAAGTCATCCTGTGAGCACAAAGGCCAATTATACACTGTGGCAAACATAGATAAAGATCTTGTTCACCCACTGGCTAGGAAAATTACCAGAGGCGCTTCTCAATGGGCCCGCTACGTTGACTGATGCATGGCGTACTGAATATGCCTAGAATACCTCAACATCAACTCCTTGAGGAGAGAAGTCTCCAATCCTTGAGTGTCACTGACATAATTGAGCCATGAGGTGTGCTCGAGGAGACAGTGGACCATCTGCCGGCGCAGTGGCTAGGCGTGGGTCGGGGGACTGTTTTTACGGGACCTGAACCATGCCTAGGAATCTCCCGCACCCTACTATCGGGGTGGGTGGCACCAGAGGCGCTGGGAGCGGACGCCGCGGCAAGAACACGGTCACATCATGATGACTGGTCCCAACAAAGGAAGGGCCACGAGATGCCTTAACCTTAACAGAGCTTCCCTGAGACTCACCGTTGGCTTATTTACAGGACACGGGGACTTCAGGAGGCATCTCTGCAGGATTGGGGTGCGCAATGGTACCCCTGACTGCAGATTCTGTGGCGAAGACGAGGAGACAGCGCCTCACATCGTCTTCATTTGTCCTGCCCTGGAACACAGGCGTTTCAGAACCTTCGGGACTTTGGACCGAGGGGACTTCCTCAACCAGGAGAACCTGGTCGGAGCTCTGCTGGACCTAGTCGGGAACACGGAGCTTCGGCCAAGATGAGCTCCAGGGGTTAGCACAATGGGCCACTAGGTCTAAGTGCGGGGGGCGGGCACGGTGATGGACGCCCCCTTTATCCCTGTGTAACTAATCTAATCTAATCTGCCGGCGCATGGTACTGGCCCAAAACAGTCAGCACACAAAAATGAGGGCTCACCCAAAAGCTTGGGGAACCACAGCACTGGCGCCAACGTTTTTGGGCAAGAGGTGTTAAGAATAGCGGGGACAAAGACGCGCACGCCATCTGTAGTGATGAGAATGTAAGAACACCGCTCAAATAGTCTGCGGGCGGGAACCAGATGCCAGAAACCAGAGAATAGCTTAATTTCTGAAACAAGTCCCGCAGGCTCCCTAGAGAAAATGCACCCAGATATTGAAGCTTATGATGAAGGGTTTTCTCCGTCTCAGACGCCCACTTCTGATTTAGTGACACTTTTGACACTTAGCGACAAAAACGGATAAGGGTACCTCCGAAAAGTTCTAAATGTAACTAACTACTTGTAGTTTAGATATAATTGGTAAATCAAATGTCCGCGAATACTTACAGGTGGAAGTACTGTGGGAGTCGCGCACACAGCCATCGACGAAGAGACGCTTTCAGTCTTCTCCACTGGTTTCAAATGCAGCGTCAATTCCTTGATCTTTTCTTCTTTCCCTTTCTCATCCTCCTGTTCGCTGTCACTTCCGCCGTATTGGAGTAACGAGAGCATCACAAACAATAGTGTATTCTTACAAGAATCTTCTGATCACTGGAGAGTTCACCGCCATGTAGGTTTCACGAAACGAATTTCAAATACTGATGAGTTCATGAAAAATCAAAACTACGTAAGCATCTGGTTTTGACTAGGATGATGGATTAATGGTCAGAAACCTGTAGAGAACATACAAGTAAAACTACTTTGGAAAAACAAACACAGTTTCAGAAAATCCAAAAACAAATTAGAATGTAAAACCTCAACAAGCTCATGGCCTATGGTTGTTTTTTTCTCGTTTATCGCAGTCGTGAGCCTTCAATGACACCACAACTTTTTGTATGACCCCCTCATCTATACAGTTCATGATTAGATTAAGTTTCCTGGAATAATGCTTCTCCTTTGATATATAGTTCATATAAAATCGTCAAACTACATTATTTTGAGTTTATTTTATATAAAGAAAACCCTAAAGACAAGGGGAGATATTTTTGAGAAACAACAACGACAACACCCACCTAAGCAAAAATATCCAATACAGAAAGTATCGATACCCTCTACATCGATTTTTCCAAAACATCTAATCTAATAAAACTATTGATGGACAAGGAATAATAATTTATTAACCAAATTTCATTAAAAATATGTGTGTACTTTTACTCATAGAGCAAACCTTTCATGATTTCATGGATTAATAATAAGTAAAACATTCTCATTGCATCAAATAAGGTAGAAGGTAACCGTGGTCATACTGTTCAGTATGAGTAGGGAATTATCGATTCGTTTCCACGTTTCGAATTACAGTTGACAACTATCAACACTTTCATCATAAAGAACGACCAGATTATGTATATTTTTATATTAAAGGAATTGAGGAAAAGTATTCAGCACACAACAAAAAAGATAAAACATCGTTGTATCGATTCTTCGTAACCCAGTAATCGATAACCTGAAAACATTGTTTTTAAGACATTGATCATTTGATTGTCCATGTTTCTGTCGAAGCGTCGATGTTGTTTGCTGTGCATTGTGCGTGTACTTTCTTCTCAGTAATATGTAGGTTAATTGGACCATAAGGACTATGATTTTTATGTCATTTACAATAAAAAGCTGATGTGAGGAGATCGCTGACAACTAACGTCCTCCTTGCTTCTGGAGAATTGCGTTGCTTTTTGTTCATTAGGTATCTTGAGTTAATTTAATCTTATCTGTCGAATTCGAAAATGGAAGATCAATATTCGTCCTGTGTAAGTAAGAAAATCATTTGTCAATTATCAATAAGCGAGCAGTCTGGTCTTCTTTGACGTCTATTCCACCTATACACTGATGATTGAGGTGGACTTGCTCGAGCTGAGTCACTTCTATTGTAACTGTCCTTTATGGACGTACATCATTGCTTTTTTATTAATTTTTCCCTTGTCGTTTTTTGTTACATAATATATTTACATTTCACAGACGGCGTTGTTGTACTTTTTCAACTTGATCGTGGGTACTGGAGCGCTGACTTTGCCTAACGTATTCTCAGGGGCAGGATGGCTGCTGAGTACAGGCTTCGTGACTGTGATGGCCTTTATGAGGTACTAACTACTTTTTCAGTAATAGTAATTTACAAAATCAGGCCGAGTGATAACAGCTACAATTTTCCATAGTTAAAGGGAGTCTGAGATTGAGCCACTCAAGCGTCCCAGAAATGAAGTAAACCAGTAAACCACGCCTACCCTAACAGCGTTAAAATTGTTTTTTTCAGTTACATCACCGCAACATTCGTCATCGAATCGATTTCAAGATGTCATTCTATAAATGTGTGGAAGCGTTTGCAACGGATGAGGGAATTGAGCCGCTCAATAAGAAGCGTACGTATTCTCTTCGTCAAAATGTCTATAAATTTGATCCTCCTCGTTCGAACGTGATCACTATTAATGACTTGAAGCGGACCATAAAGTCGAAAAAGTTCATTTTTGATTACTGAACCAATAGTGTTGGTCGTGCCGCACAATACACAACTTGATTCCAGCAGGTCCTTGACCTATAGGCCCAGATCCGTCAGCTGTGGAAATTAAAATCAGAGGGGTGGGTTATTCCTCGGACTAGGCGCATGGTGACTCATTCTAATCGATTCAGCGTCCTAAGTTTAGTGGAAAATGATACCCCACACGTCTAGGTACCAGAACTCAAAACTCCACATTCAAAATAAATGGGTAGGAACCCATTTTGACCCATAACCTCTTCCGGTGGGCTCCAATCGTTCTGGGACCCGTCTCATTGGATTCAGCGTCCAAAATTTAGTCAAAAATGACACCCTACACGCCCAAATCGCAGAAAATCTCGAAAATCCATATTTGTAAAAACACATTTTAACCCCTACCCCTCCAAATTTGGTGCGATCAGGCTGAAAAGTTTCGAGGACTAACTAGAGCCGGAAATGGGACCCTGACCCGAATTCCAGATTTTAAAAAAATTATCTTCTACCAAAATCTTCTCTCTTCTCTCGCATCGAATGTATCACTGATTGCCTCACTCTCCAGTCACGCCTGGACGCCTTCATCTCTAACTGCTCCTCTGTCGGCCTCTTCCTGAACCCTAGCAAGTGCACGGTATCCACCTTTCTTCGATCGTTATCTCCTATAAACCATATCTACAGCATCAATGGATCTCAACTTGCGCGCCCGTCACTCATCCATGATCTTGGGGTATATCTGGATCCGCAGCTCACTTTCAATGAGCACGTGTTGCAGGTGAACTCTCGAGCTATGCGGTCTCTGGGTTTCCTCAAGCGGAATACTAGGGAATTCACCCATATCCCAGCCCTCATCACATTGTATCGTGCCATTGTTCAGCCATGCCTCGAGTATGCCTCAGTCGTCTGGAGCCCGTTTTATGGCTGCCACATTGACCTAATTGATTGTGTGCATAGGGCGTTCCTCTGCTACCTTGCCTTCAAGTCAGGCATACCTCGAGACAGCATGGACTACGGCGCACTCCGTGCGCAGTATCGCCTCCCCTGCCCTGCTGACCGACGCACTATCGCGGATATGGCTTTCCTCAGCGGTCTGTTCTCTGGGCGTATTGACGCGCCGTTTCTCCTGGACCAGATTGGTCTCCGGGTCCCAAGACCAGGCCCCCGCACACGTGACCTCTTTTGGGTCCCCTTCACGTCCACCAACTACATGCTGCACCGCCCCCTCAGCCGTCTGCCCCTCACTGCCAACCATCTGCTTGCGGATATGGATCTGTTCACCCTCCCCCCCGCCATCCTAAAGAGACGCCTGCTGGATGCCTTGCTCCTCGCTGACACTGCATTTCTCAATAATTTTTGAACTCCCAATGGTTACCCCATTTATAATCACTCATTTCTTATTATTCAATCTCTTCATAATCCGCCGATGTTTGATTCGACCAATATACAACTGTAAACTGGGCTCGGTCATCGGCGTTGACGGCGGACGGACATTTGCGAATTTTGATCTAGACACCTTGAAACGCCGAGATTGACTTTTTGCATGAAAACGTAGGTTGATTATTCAAGGAATAATCAACGAAAACACTAACAATGCAATCAATTTTTGTGAACAACTTGTACTTAAAAGGAATAAATAAATTGAAATAGGAAATTTTGTAATACACGGATCGTAACTGCTCACTTTTCGCGCATTTTGTCATTTTAGGATTCATCAATTCCAAGACCAAAAGTAGTGTGAATACAAATTTGACTTTTTGCATATTTCAGGCAATAGAACCAGACGATGCCGAAGAGAATTACGATTCGACAGAAGACTCGATGATGCTCCCTACAGGTATTTTCTCCTGTTATTCCCATCTTGCCCTCGACTAGACTCATCACATGGTGTGGTTTGTTAAATAATGTGAATTTCTTGGTTTTTTCTCCCCCAGAGTACATTGAAAGCTTTCCGAGTGAGCCCCAAAGGATTTACACGTTGGACGTCAAAGTTGAATTAGTAAGTTCCTAAAACTCACTTGAAGGCTGCGCTAATCGTCTACAATTTTCAATAATATTTCTCGTATTCTTCATTTTCCAGAATACGATAATTGACACTGTTTTTAACTACCGAGGGCGCGTATTGTTTTACATGTTGCTGTTTTTTTATCTCTACGGCGATTTGACCATCTACTCGGCCGTTGTAGCAAAATCCTTGCTTGACACGTTTTGGTAAAATTCATTATATATTCACACATTTCTTAATTAACACATTGACACTTTATTGAATTACAGACGTTATTTGTTTTAATTTTTTTCAGTACAAATGTATCGGCTAGCGCCAACAACTCTGATGTTCATTGTTGGGAATCGTACAATTTTACCGTTGGAGAAATGTACAAAATTTATCTGGTAAGTGGATACGTAGGGAACGATGCAGACATGCCATCGTAGCTATAGTGCTATGAGTGTCTTCTTCTATGCAACACTTGCAGAGTTGGACGTCAACTTAGTCCATCAGGTTTTACACGCGGTTGAACGAGAAAGTGTCCCGTTATGCTTATCCATAGTTTATTTAGATTTGTAATCGAAGGACTGCGTGATATAAGAGAGTTCACTATCCCTTTTTCGCTGTTATCAGCGGTTGATTGTTCTTTTCTCTATGCTCTATAAATAACTCTCGTCTGCCCCAATTTGTTTTCTTTTTTACATTCAAAATTTCAACATTCAACTCGCGCCGAAGAGGTAAAAATGATTAAAAGTTATAATTGTATTTATAAAGACGTGCTTTTGGATGTAAAAACGCTGCAAATTCTTTCACACGGGTCAGTTTCTCCTTCGGCCAGGCGCATGGAGACTCATTTCTTCAACATGGGGAAAATGGGGGACCTATTCCAATCGATTCAGGGTCCAAACTTTAGTGAAAAATGATACCCCACACAGCTAAATCGCCAAAAATGTCGAAAATCCATTTCTCAAAATACATATTATAACCTCTACCCCACCCAAATTTGGTCCGATCGGACTGAAAAGTTTTGAGGACCAACTAGAGCCGGGAACGAACCCCTGATCCAAATTTCAGATTTATGGAAAATGTCCTACAACCAGCGTTGGCGTCCAGAAATAATTTTTGGGCCGAAACGGAGAGATAGACTTTTTGCATGAAAACATAGGTAAGAAATAACCTACCAAAATTACGTTTTAGTCAAAATTTCTACTTAAAAGTAGGAACGTATTGACAGATAGCGCTAGTGATGACATGATTATGTGGTTGTGTATTCCGTCTGGACTGTTATCTACTCCTTTATCAATGATTCATCCGCCAAATGTCTACCAAACGACCCGTCCTGTGGGGTCACATTTTGGTTGGTTATTCCTTGAATAATCAACCTATGTTTTCATGCAAGAGGTCAACCTCTCCGATTCGGCTCAAAATTTTTTTCTGGACGTTTCATGGTGTCTAGATCAAAAAAGGTTAATGTCCGTCCGCCGTCCATTGTCCGCGCCGTTTTTGGTAGTAGAAAATTTTCTAAAAATCTGAAATTTGGGTAAGGGGGCTGTTCCCGGCCGAGACGGGTCCTCGAATCTTTTCAGCCCGATCGGACCAAATTTAGGGGTGGTAGAGGTCAAAATATGTTTTTTGAAAAATGTATTTTCGAGATTTTGGGCGATCTAGGCGAGTAGGGTGTCATTTTCCACTAAATTTTGGACGCTGAATCCAATGAAACGGGTCCCAGAACGATTGGCACTGGAAGAAGTAATGGGTCAAATTGGGTATTTATTACCCATTTTGAAAATGTGTTTTTGGGATTTCTGCTACCTAGGCGTGTGGGGTATAGTTTTCCACTAAAGTTTGGACGCTGAATCCAATAAAATGGGTCCCAGAACGATTGGCAACCACCGGAAGAAGTTATGGGTCATAATGGGTATGTATCCACCCATTTTGTATGTGTCAGGATTTCTGGTGCCTAGGCGTGTGGGGTATCATATTCCACTAAATTTTGGACCCTGAATCGATTGGAATGGGTCTGGGACCCGCCACACCCACTGTTTCCCCCATTCGAGGAATAACCAACCCGTGTGTAAGAATTTGCAGATTTTTTATACCAATAATTATGTACAAAGATGTTGCAATAAGCAACTTTTGGCTCACAACAGCCATTTATTATTTTCCAGGGTTTTTTTTTAATGCTTCTCGGACCATTCGTGTTTTTCAACGTGCAAAAGACGAAATTTCTTCAGATGAGCACGGCAGTTGCAAGATTTTTTGGTCAGTGCTAAAATGACTTTCAATATTGTTGAATTTCTTTTTCTGGAATTATTTTGTTTTAATAATGTTGCAATTCGTTTCAGCTTTCGGTTGTATGATTGGCCTGGCCATTTGGAGAATATCGACGCCAACGTTTGAGCATGGTTCGCCTAAAATGTACAACTGGAGCGCGACTCCAGCCCTTTTTGGCTCTTCGATCTACTCGTTCATGTGTCACCACTCCCTTCCCGGACTCGTCGCTCCGATACAAAATAAAAATCGCCTTTTCACTTACCTAGCTCTCGACTACCTTCTGATTCTCGTGCTGTACCTGACGTTGGCACTGACGGCGGTCTTCGCGTTCCCGACCATAGCGGATTTGTACACGTTGAATTTCGACCCGGAAAACGCGATGGCTCCCGCTCTCAAGTCGGTCGGGTACATTTTGGCGCTGTTTCCAGTTTACACGCTCACCACCAACTTTCCCATTATCGCTGTTACTCTGCGAGGAAACCTTCAGGTAGGAACCGATGAGAGGCGTGTCTTAATTTCAAAGGGGTATCATTGTGAGTGAAAAGCCGATTCACCCTACGAAAAAAGTTGATGACATTTTTTTGTGTATTATACACCTGCGATTTCGTTCACAAGAGCTATCCAATATGTCCATTTAGGTTGCAAATGCCAATAGGTACACGAAAAGAGGCCGAAAATCAGGAAATTTGACGTGTAGATTAGTCTCCTGGTCATTCATTTTCAGTAGGTTTACATGGCCGTTATCGAGGCCAGGACTACCTACTGGGAAAGAAGCGGGAAAACCCACTAAGCGTAATATGCCCAACTTGATACCCAACTTGTCTTTTTAAGAGGTACAACTTCGTGCCATTTTTGGTTGGTTATTCCTTGAATAATCAATCAATCAATATTAGCAAATGTCCGTCCACGCCGACTTTGGTAGTAGACATTTTTCTACAATTCTGAAATTTTGGTCAGGATCCGTTCATGGCTCTAGTTAGTCCTCGAAACTTTTCAGCCCGAACGGACCAAATTTGTATGGGGTAGGGGTCAAAATGTATTTCGAAAAATGGATTTTTGAAATTTTTTGCAATCTAAGTGCGCGGAGTATCATTTTCCGCTAAATTCTGGACGCTGAATCCAATGAAAAGGGTCCCAGAACAATTGGCACCCACTGAAAGAAGTAATGGGTCAAAATGGGTATCTAATACCTACCCATTTTGATATCTGTTTTCGAGATCTCTGGTACCTAGGTGTGTGGGGTATCATTTTAAACTAAATTTTGGACCCTGAATCGATTGGAATGGGTCCGGTACCCGTCACACCCACTGTTTCCCCATGTTGAAGAGATTAATCTCCATGCGCCTGGTTCGAGGAATAACCAACCCGTGTGTAAGAACTTGCAGCGTTTTTAGAAATCAAGATATTAGAACAAGGGTTGGTTATTCCTCGGACCAGGAGCACGAGGAAAATGGGGGAAAACAGTGAGTGTGGGCTGTGGACTCATGCCAATCGATTTAGCGTGGAAAATGATACACCACACGCCTAGGTACCAAAAATATGGAAAACTTACTTCTAAAATAGTTAGACAAATCCCCTGTTTGACCGATACCCACTTTTCCAGTGGGAGCCACTCGATAAAAGCTCAGAAAAAATGTTTGGGGCAAATCGGAGAGGTTGGCTTTCTGCATGAAAACAGGTTGATTATTCAATGAATAACCAACCAAAATGAATGCGGTCAAATAGCCGCACTTTCTTGCACCTGTCGATGTCCCCATCAAACTGAAGTCAAAAGTTGAATTATGAAAGATTGAGAGGGAATTCGCTACAGTTTTTTATCTCAAACCATTACCATATGTTCAACTTATGTTTTATTCTAAATGGCACCTTCTCGTTTCTTGTTCCAGGCAGTGATCAGCCATTTGGAAAGGCCGTTCCTGCACAGCATCGTTCTTCCGCTTATGGCAGTTGTCCCGCCAGTTCTTGTTGCTATGTCTACGATGAACATTGAAACCCTCGTGAGTATTGTTCGAGGCTATTTAACAAAACTTCTCTGAAAAACAAGTATTTTTTGTTGAGCTTTGTTGATTTCCTAATGTGAACAACAAGTTTTTTGAAAATCAAATTAATCTATCGGCAAATTTAATTGAACTTCTTACAAATGCACTCAATCTTTTGAAGAATTAAGTTAATCTTTTTGCAAGTAATGTTAGTCATTTTACAAATAATAATGAAACCTTATTGCTGCAAAGGGTAAGTTTGTTTTTGGTTGGTTATTCCTTGAATAATCAACCTATGTTTTCATGCAAATGGTCAACCTCTCCGATTCGGCTCAAAATTTTTTTCTGGACGTTTCATGATGTCCAGAAATCGAAATTCATCGAAATTCATTCATTTTGTCGATCTGAAATTTGGGTCAGGGGTCTGTTCCCGGCCTAGGACGGTCCTCCAAGCTTTTCAGCCCGATCGGACCAAATTTGGGCGGGGTAGGGGTTAAAATGTGTTTTTTGAAAAATGGATTTTCGAGATTTTGGGCGATTTAGGCGAGTGGGGTATCATTTTCCACTAAATTTTGGACGCTGAATCAAATGAAATGGGACCCAGAACGATCGGCACCCACTGGAAGAAGTTATGGGTCAAATTGGGTATATATTACCCATTTTGAATATGTGTTTTTGAGGTTTCTCGAACCTAGGCGTGTGGGGTATCATTTCCCACTAAATCATGGACACTGAATCGATTGGAATGGGTCTGGGACCCGCCGCACCCACCGTTATCCCCATTTCCCCCATGTTGAAGAAATGAGTCTTCTTGCACCTGGTCTGACGAATAACCAACCCCTGTGTAAGAATTTGCAGCGTTTTAACAAAGGAAAGGGTTGAGAATTTCAGTGTCGTTTCTGGCAGCATTTTGGAGGCATTTTACCACGTAACCAATAACAATCTGATTACAATCTGTTTTACATAGACGAAGTCGCAAAACTTCTCGTTAGTTCAAAAGTGCTCATTGCAAAGAGATTGGCTTCCTCCGACTGACAGCATCTTTTGTTTGAATATCAGATGAAAAACGTACGAGATTGACTTATAGCAAGGAAACATAGGTTGATTATTCAAGGAAGAACCAACCAAAAACCTATGTTAAGTAGATGTTGGAGTAACAAAGAAGTGAGGCTTCTTACAAATGTATTATCACGAACACCTTACTTAGAACAGAAGGATTTCATGTTTTTTGTGACCTCCAGGTGTACGTGACGGGAGCCCTCGGCGGTCTCGCCATCCAATACATGATCCCTGTTGTGATCGTCGTGCTCACTCGCAGACAAACGCCTCCAAACCTCGTCCACGTCCCCAACCCTTACGCATCTCCGTTCAAATCCTCCCTGTGGCCCTTTCTCGTCTTCATGTGGGGCATTCTCTGCTACTACGTCGTTTTCCAAGATATATTTGATAAGAATCTTCTTCACATGTAGCCGTTGAAACGTCTGGTGACGAAAGGTCAGGCTCGCCCAGGGTAAGACTGGTGAACCATTTTACGCGTTTCAATTGTTTCGTACTCGTGCTAATTGTAATAAGATATTGGTATCGTGTCGTTGCTCTTCCTCCCATTGGATTCTACAAGAAGTTTTTTTGAGGAAAAAAAAAAAAAAGACTGACGCAACAATTTGTCTGTGTGCTGAATAATTTTGTACATTGTTTCTTGTCAAATTCTGAACGCTAAACCTTAACAGCTAATTAGAAAAATCCCAATTGAGCGAACATTTTTTCTCTCAAAGACCCCGATAATCTGATTTTAAATTGAGATTTGAAACAAAAATGTTTAGCTCAATTTATAAATTAAGAGTTAGTCTCTTCTCAGACCAACTTTCCAGGACCAGAGTTGGGAACTTGAACTTGGGGCCCCAGTCCTGGTCATTGTCCAGTGTGTTCCTCCTTTCAATTGACTGAGAGTCGCATGCTGCTCCAGTGGCTTGAAACCATTCATTCGACAGGAGCAGGTAGACTGCTTTCCAGAACTGGTAAATTGGTAGCAATGCAATTAATCCTACGCTGTTGCCTGGCAGAGTCCGTCCTCCAGTTCTGTCTCATACTGCCCTTGGCGACCAGAGGCAGCCAGTCTTCCCAGTCGCGGATCTAGAAATTTTTTTCGGAGGGGGTCACAGGGTAAAATCAAAAGTTAAAAAAAAAAAAAAAAAAAACCAAACAAACAAAATGAACTAAATCATGACCCCCGTGACCCCCCCCCCCCCCCCCTTGAATCCGCGCCTGAGTCTTCCTCGGATATCGCTGTTTTGGCCGCGTACGAATTTGACTCGGACAAATAGCCAAAAAATACAGTCGCTGAGAGCGTTGTTTTCACTACAAGGATATTTTTCATCTATCAAGTTGCATCTGTTTTCAATGAAACGTTAGGTAGAGAAAAATCCTTATTTTATTTACTTATACAGGTATGCATTTATTTTTCCCACACAAACCTTATTTTCATTTGCCTCATGTTTTAACCATCCATGTTAAGTAATATTTTATTTTCTGAACTTTCCATCTATGGCCACTCCGCTTTACCAACCTTTATAGATGTTTTATATTGTTATCTTTTATAAATAGTCTACGGTCCTATGAAATTTTTTTATTAAAGTGCGTGAATGAACGTTTGTGACTTTTAAGCGTTCGTTATTTACTATAAGAGCCTCCGAATCGTTTCATTATTGAGAGATTCATCTGAAATTTGGGAATTACCTAAATAATTGTTCGATGTTTTCCGATTATCGATAGTTGTGGTCGATGTTAAAGAGAATAAATGGGAAAAACGCCAAGAATGGCAAAAATAAAATGGTTCTGAGTGGGATGTAATAATCATTCTCATCATTTAGAATCAAATGACATCAACTGGAGCAAAAGGAGTCGCGGAAAAAAGGGGGGAGGGGGTCAAAAAATTCGATTTACCTCGAAAACATTCCAAATATATACCTAATAAACATTCACATTTTTCACTAAAAAAGAAATTTTTTTGTTGGTAGGTACTCTAGAAAAGTAATTATTTTCAGACAAATAACCTATACAGAGGATAATAAACTTTTGTGTATTAATTTGCACTGTTTATTTTACCTATTATGCGAAAGCGTGAAAACATCGATGGTGGCCAGCCGATGTTACCTTCTGTTCAGTGCTCATACCTAGTCGAAATATTTTCAGTGTTGCATCACCATACAAAGTCCTAAAAAAAGGTTCATTTTTCTATATTTTCGCCATTTTCCCCGTAATGACCCGTTGTGGAGCGGAAATATTTTCAGCGTATAATCTCCATTCAAGAGGGGAAATTTATTTTTTCGAGATCGGTTGACTTATTTTTCAACATTTTCCGCCATTTTCTCCATAATGGCGCGTCATCATGCCATCATGTGAACTTAGGTTTGATCAAAGCTTTACAGTTACGCTGGCGAGTTGATAGGCTCACTCATGAAGTATATGGTTTTTCTCAGGGCTCACTCTTGCATTGTGAAATTCTGACGAAGAGAGCCACATCAAAAAGTTAGGGGTTGAAGGGGAGAGTCAGAGCATGAAAACAGAAAGTTAACAATAGCGTGAGTTGGGTCTACTCATGATCAACTAGTATGAGTACGTTGTTCCGTTATACGCCTAAGAGAATATATGCTTTTGTGAGAAGATACAGACAGGGAAACCGTGATAAAAGGTGAAGAGGGATGAGGGGGCGATGTCGAGTCGTTTATCACAGTTTCCTTCGAGGGGGGTGTTTCGACCACGTGACCTCGAGAGGGCAACCAATGGCTGTACAGGTCGATATTTAAGTGAAGGTGAGGGGGTGTACCGCCCCCGGATCATTCAAGACGTGTGCTCCTTACTAATCTTCCCCCTCCGATCCTCCAAAGCAAAGGTTATACTCACAACGTAATGCACTTCAATGCAAACACAATTATGCCAGAGGAATTTAGGGCAGTAAAGCGGTCGGAAGGTCTCCCCGAGCCATTTAAGCAGGATAATGGAAGACAATGTCGTGGCAATCGATTGCTTTCGGCGTTGAGTCTCTTATCATCTTAGATGACTTCATCTCGAACTTTTACTGCAATTTTCCCCACTCAAGTCAAAATTTTTCCGTCTTTGAATCGCGGAAAAACTACTGCCCATCCGTTCTCGGCTCAGAAAATGATGTACTTAACTGTCAATTTTTATTTATTTTTGAAATGCGTTAAATTTAGATATAGGAAATCCAAAGCGTCAGCATTTTATTTTAAAAGCAATTATTTGCCTTTTGGAAAGCAAGGAATTTCAACAGTTCAATCAGAACAGGTTATGCACAATACAAACACAGCTCACCCATCGCTATCATTTGATATCGATTAATTCGAACAAAAAAAGTAATTAAAAATGCATTAACACTTGGTTTATAGACTCCGTTTAATCCCAGTCGACATTCCACGATTTTCAGCCCAATCGCTCCGAACGGAGGCAGAGTATAAGCCAAATTGGTTCTCAAAAAACACGTCTTAAAAATATACAATTCAATTTAAGTAAGTAATTTCTTTTAGTTGTTAACTTTTGAATCTAAATAATCTTGAAGAATGAAGGTTTTCCAAACAATCGAATTACACCAAAAATTTAAACAAATGTGGAATATTTTGCAGAGTTTATTTTCTTTGATTTTTTACATGGAAGCCAAAACGTTATTTATTTCAACTACGAATTGGCCGGACTCCTTGCGAAGGTAACAGCTCCAGGACACTATTGACCACCCGAATTTAGCTTTTTCCTCACGTAACTCTTTATGTGGGGATGAGGGTTTATCGTCTCCTGTTATAAAAGTTGGTAGCCGTTACTGAATGGCTACTAACTCCTTAGTGCACAGTTTTTTGCGGGAGCCATGAATGGTCAACTGTACGAGTAAGTTTGTACGGACACGTTGCCATAAGAGGCAAAAAAGAAACTTTTGAGATTAAAAATCAATTATAATGAATCATTGGTAAATTATGTGAGTATAATGCACATTTTTATAGATTGTACAAATCGTATTCATCCTCCAAGACGAGGACGGTTCTTGTTGAGAATGGTTGTGGACTTTGCCGCATAATGGGCCTCATGTGGTAAGGGCTCATTAAATGTTAAAAATACTTTTTATTTTTTCAGAATACAATGCGCAAACTTGCACCCAGTTACTGAGATTGAACAACTCTGTTGGTAACTCTGTGTATATAATTGAGGAATACTCCTCGCTTCAGCTTAATTTGACCCTATAGAAAAAGTTCTCTTATAAAACGATCTATGAATTGATAAATAAAGGTGGTTTGAAGTTATTTCATCACGCTTAGTCTCAGAACTCACCACAGGACAACTATCGTACCGTTAACATAAACTGAGTTGTCAAAATAAAGACAGTTTGTTTTCGTAAAAATTTCATTAGGTTTAAACAGACAGAAGTCCCATCCTCTATTTTTGGCCTTCGAAACGTATTTAAGCTAGATTGAGCCTCCAGCCGCCTCAATCGGGCTGAAGAGCTTCAAACAAATCCCGCTAGATACAGCGAGTGAGTCCTTTCTTTACGTCAGTCCCACCTGTTATAACGTGGTCACATCTTATTTCCAACTAGTACCAATCGCGGGTTGGATTTGCAAACATGCACAATTGCGCACACAATTTTGGGCGAAGAAAAACATCTTAGAATGAAATTTGCGGTGCTGGAAATGAAAACCGTGATGATGTGTTATTGCATTTTCTAACCATAATTGCATTTATACTGCATTTGTACTCATTTAAAAATGAAAAAAGGGGGGAAGCTGATCGGAATGAGTAGAATCCAAGTTTCGAAATTTGAGGGGTCCCGGAAGAGTGAAGTTATTTAGACACCTTTCATCTGTGAATAGTTTAAAATGCCTAATTCACCATTTGTCAGTCAAGGACAAAGAAAACTTACTACTTGTACGAGGAAAGCCTTTGAATGATTGGTATCAGCCTAAAAATATTCCCCTCCTTCAAGACGTTCCGGTCATGCGGGCCTTGCGAAGGTAAAACCCATCAGGTATAATTCGAAGCAAAGTAGGTATCAGGAAAACCGAAGTTCGAATGTGCAAAATTGTAGTGAAGAACGGTTCCGAGCTTAGGTTCGCCAATGAGACAACGCCATTTTGTTCAGTCTCCAGTCTGCTCGTGGATATGCTGAGCTAATGGATTAGCTGAGCGAAGCATCCAAACCCTCAAGCGTCGCCTGAAAGCTGCTGCTACTGATCCTATGCCACTTGCAGCAAAGATTAGGAATATCCTTTTTCGCTACAGAGCAACACCTTTAGCATCAGGCCAATCACCTGCAGAATTATATTTAAAAAGGCATTTGCGTATCCGCTTGGATGCTTTACTTCCAAACAAGAAGGCGTTGGTGCAAAACAAAAGTGCATTGAAAATTCGTTCTCTTCAAGAAGGAGAGAGGGTCCAAGCCAGGATCCGTCAAGGAAATCAAGATGTTTGGCAGTTTGGAAAAATCCAAAAGAAGCTGGGTCAGTATCACTACATTGTAGAATTGGATACTGGTCGCACAATCAAGAGACACATCAACCAACTTATTGCATCACTGGTTCCAAAAAAGACTGTCACCTTTGCTGATGAACATCCACCTCATCCAAGAACTGGTATCCCAATTATCAGTAACTCTGCTGTTGATCCACCAACCAACAATCCAGGATCTACTCAGTTACCTACATCAGCCACTCCAGCTCCACTGACCTCACAAGCACCATCACATCAGCCTGAACTGCGAAGATCATGCCGTCAACGCCAACGACCCCTCTACCTCAGAGACTATACCAATTGAAATAATTTACTGAGGGAGAGTGTAGTGAAGAACAGTTTTAGAGAACGGTTCGGAGCTTAGGTTCGCCAATGAGACAACGCCATTTTGTTAGCGTTAAGTTCAGTCTCCAGTCTGCTCGTGCCTCTTATACATGTCTCCGTCGTTCAATATTGTTCAGTCACCTTGTTCGCATTAAAACCATTATTCATAATTCATCAGAACCGAGTCCGTGTATCCCATTCTAATTACCTCAAGCCACAACAAAAATGCAGTTGAAAAGTAAATTTGACTTTCTTCTATGAGCTTGATGGAGTTGATTAACGAACAAATCAGGCTCAATAATAAGAGTTTGCCCGTGTGAGAAACGTCTTGAACACGACACTTTTTCAGATTTAAGGGAATTGCTCCACAACCTTTGCCAGGTATTACCATCTCGAGCTAGAAAAAGTGCTCTCTCATTTTGTTTAGCCAGTTGGCTAGTAACGGGGAACATTGCAGGCCGAAAATAGTTTTTGAAAATTGTAAAATAACATGAAATTGGTAACCAACAGGTATATATATAAATGGATGAACACTGAAAATGTTGAAAATTAGTTGCACAAAAACAGGTTTATTTGTTTCTCGTTAGTGTTATTCTATTTCTTCAATGTTGACGAGTGTTCACATTAATCTGGCAATTGAGGAAATAGCTGTTTCCTCGAGCTCTATGAGGTTAGGCCCAGTTGACTTTACAGGTTCGCGCGCCTGCTCCCAGAGCGCTCTGAGGGGGGAGCCATGCATGAGTCAAATGGAAATAATATGTAAACCATAGGCGAAGGTTACGGTATTTACAATTGAAAGGTTTCTACATGAACTCTCCCTATGAAATGCCTTCACGCCTGAATCTCGCATACTCGGAAATGGCAATCATCTTCTACGCATTGTCAGCATAATATATGTGTTATGAATATCAATAAAAATAGAACTTGGCAAGAACCTCTTAAGGGCGCAATGGGACCGCACTCGTCGTATACATATTTATACCGGGGGGGGGGGGGGTGAAAAGGAGAAGGTAGGTAAATGGATAGCGCAAGTAGGAGTAGGGTGGGGGTGAAATCCCGCCCTTGGCGTAAGTGTAAGGGTAGGTAGCTGGAGGTGAACGGATGTTGAGGATCAGAGACGTGGAGAGGCAAAAGGACGGGCTTTGTGGGGAATCAACGGAGTCGAGAGGCGGCGACGAAGGCGGGGGATGAGAGGTCGGGATATAAACATAAATATTTGAGATGATGAGGGTTAGAAGATTGAATGGTGTCTGCGCATGCGCCCGAAGCCCCGAGGCTCAGTATTGAATAGCTCCTTGTTGATTTATAGGCCACTAACGCTAGCGGCTCCGTCAGGACAGCATCTTCCTTCTTCTCCTTTTCTCCCATTTCCCTCGCTACGTATTTTCGAATCTCGCCAACAAGTTTCTTCTTCTGGCCCATTCTTCTCAGAGCTTATACTGTGAGATTGGAGATGAATTGTTCGCATAAAATCAGACTTTTTCCATAGATAGTGAGGACGTTGATAGATTAACGCCATAATCTCCAGTAAGTAAACATGGACGAATAACGGCAAAGGACTTCGAAGACAATTCTCGCCGGACATGCCGTTCAAAAACTCGTTTGTGAATTCTTTGGCGACATTGTTCAATGCCTGCAGATCATTCCAAAGAATATTAGTGCACACAGCCTCTCAGTAGGCAAGTTGAGCGTAAAACGGTTGGCGTCAATAGCAAAATCCCCACCGTCAGGGTCGAAAACTGACATTTCGCACAACGAAATGAAGCGAAACGAAGCTCATCACCGCCAACAAAGGCAGAGTATAGGTCAGAATGGGTAAATTTTTTTTTGTGGTTTTAACCCTATTGGGGACCTATAGAGATTATTGTTTCCACTAAAGTTTCGGTTTTGGGCCGATAGCCTGAACCCGAGGACGTTACCCAGAGAAATGAGATTATACAAAAACGCTGCAGGGATTGTTTATCCCTCGGACTAGAACCATTGGGAATATGGGGAAAACAATGGGTTTGAAGCGTCCCGGACTCAATTCAATCGATCCAGCATCCAACATTTATTGGAAAATTATACCCCACACGCCTAGGTTCTAGAAAATCTCAAACTCGCTTTCAAAATAGGTATGTAGGTACCCATTTTGGCCCATGACCCCTTCCGGTGCGTGCTAATCGGTCTGGGACCCATCTTAATGAATTCTGCGTTCAAAATTTAGTTAAAAATGATACCCTGAAGCTTAGATCGCCCTAAATCCATTTTTAAAATACAAATATAGACCCCCTCCCCCTTCACATTGGGACCAATCGGTTTTGAGGATCAACTAAGGCCGGAAACGTGTCCTTAACCAAAATTTCACATTTTTAGAAAATTCTCTACTACCAAAAACAGCGTGGACGGACATTTGGGTGTTTCGATCTTGAAACGCTAATTGTCAAATCCTAGGGCAAATCGAAAAGGTAGACTTATTGCATGAAAATATAGATTTATTATTCAAGAAATTACCAAACAACACGGGTGCCTGCTTCTTTTCACAAGGTTACTAAAGATGGTTAAAATGTTAAGGGTAGATTCTGGGACTTTTTTGTCTTTTCAAGTGGACGGCCATCGCGTGCTTTCACTTAATGCGGCTCATCACGGAAAAGGTGGAAACTTAATATGCTAATGCATGAAAACATGATACGATTCGTATCACTGATTAATCGGTTACAATCATGCATTTTTCGATTTGACTATAGTCTATTGTTAAAATGTTCCATTTGCTAATCATAGATAGTACTCGTAGAATAACAAATTGCCATGAAAACGCTGTAAATTATTGCACAATCGTTTATTATTCAGGATCTTGCTTGTGAGGAAATGCGTAATTTCAGGATCTCCAGCTTAATATGTGAACAAACCAATTTTTTTTCGAGAGAGAAATCCATTTTGGCCAATGCGTACCTTTCTATGGTGTACGGTCATCAGCCTCAGGCATGATCAATTTAGTGTACAAAATTCAGTGAAGAATTACTCCTCAAATGCCTAGATTTTCTAAAATGAGCCCAAAAACCCTTTCTTAAAACGCACATTTTCACCCATACTCAACTTCCATCAAAGGGGTGATGTGCAATCAGGAAAAGGAGACTATGGGCAAAATTTGAGGAGATATTTTGTAGTATTTTGAAAGCATTCATACTTCCGGAACGTTAGGCGGTCATATTTGATTTTTGAATGTATAAACTTTGAAACGTAAAAGAAAGAAAAATTCGTATACTTTAGTCGATATAGGAGTTGTACAATAAAATAATAAACCCAAAAATGTACTAGAAATTTTTTGAAGTGCCTGCACTTTACGATGGTGAAGCCAGTTATTTTTTTAAAATTTGAAATCTCAAATAATTGAAGGAAACTTTTCCTCTTACCACGTCCTCTCCCGAACCTTTTTTGCCCCTCTTTTCAATTCCAAGTTTGAAGAAAAAATAATTCCTTGGATTTTCTCTTAAGGAGCTTTTTCCCCCGAGATTTTCCGTTTTGTAGTTGATCATTAGTGAAATATCTCTAAAAGTAAACCACTTTAATGAAATTTGAGAAGATATTCTTTGCTTTAAATGTAACGTAGAATCGCTAAAATCAATGGAATTGGGTCACAGGAAAACCTCATGTTTCAGTCGATGATTTCAGAGTTTGAAACATTGTCAGTATATTTTTATGCCTCTTCATACGATCTATTCACTTCTGAAGTGCCATTTTAAACCGCATAAATATATTCCACATAAATGTAATATATGCAATCTTAACTACATTACTGTTTTAAAGGAAATTTTCAATTAATAGCGCCCAAATTATTTTCCAATTGATCTCCCATTGTTCTTTGCTTGAATTTAATTATCCTTTTTTGGGTTATAATTGACGAAGGTAGGCATTCAAAAAGGGCTTGGAGCTGCTGGACTTATAGTTCTTGCTGTTCAAGCATTCTCTTTCCGGCATCCAGGTAATGGTCTAGCCAATAGATATGATTTATCCTAAGAGATCGTATGTTTAAACTGTTGTACAACATGGACTACAGAGTTACTTCTTTTTTGCCTTGATAACTATGCCTTATACAGTATTCGTTGCCGTATCCAAATCGCCGAATGTTATACCCCATACTGTTTACTATTTGTATAAAGTGAGAATTTATGAGAATTTGCTTGCTTATCTTTAAAACATTATGAAGAAAGAGGTAATAATTGAGTGGAATGGCGCAATATATAAAAGGATTGCAATGTGGCGATCAAACGGTTTTCACTGGTCACTGGGTACTCTAAAGACTATAGAGAAATGTGTATTGAACACAATGACTAAAATTAGTCACCATCCTCCTAAAGGAGGGTGAGATTTCGCCTAAACCCTCAAATTGTGATTTTCTGTAGAGTACATCGGAGTAGAGTGCAGTCTTTACTCCTCCAATGGATAGTTGCTTTGGAAAAATGTATACTTATCTAACAAAATGAATGATTCAATGACCTACAATCATCAATTTGGGGTACATTCTAAAAAAGAACCAATAACCTCTTGCATTCTGCAGAGCATTTGAACAATTGGAGCACGATCGGATATGAGGAGGAAAATGGAACACAAATCAACAATCCATGTTGTAGCTCGCATTGTCGGAATACTATCACTAACAGATATCAATGGTTCATGGATTTGGCCATGAGTTTTAGACAAAACGCTACGAATTCTTTCACAGGGGTTGGTCTTCCTATTTGTTATGGGACCAGGAGCATGGGGGTCCAAAATTTAGTATGATGATTAATGATTAATGATTCACTGACCTACAATCATCAATTTGGGGTACATTCTAAAATGGGGGCATTCTGCAGAGCATTTGTACAATTTGAGCACGATCGGATATGAGGAGGAAAATGGAACACAAATCAACAATCCATGTTGTAGCTCGCATTGTCGGAATACTATCACTAACAGATATCAATGGTTCATGGATTTGGCCATGAGTTTTAGACAAAACGCTACGAATTCTTTCACAGGGGTTGGTCTTCCTATTTGTTATGGGACCAGGAGCATGGGGGTCCAAAATTTAGTGGAAAATGATACCCTACACACCTAGGTACCAGAACTCTCGATAAACCACATTCGAAATGGATGAACATATCCATTTTGACCTATATCCTTCCGGTGGTACCCCACACGCCTAGATCGCTGAAAATCCACTGCCAAAATCGGCAAAAATGGCGGACGGTGGACAAAAATATGCTTATTTTGAAACGCCAAGAAAAAATTTTTGGACCGAATCGGAGAAGTTGACTTTTTGCATGAAAACATAGGTTGATTATTCGAGGAATAACCTACCAAAATGAAAAACGCTAAAAATTCTATCACAGGGTTTGGTGAAAAACGCTGCCAATTCTTCCACAGGGGTTGGTTATTCCTAAATTCATTAAACTGCACAGTCAGTCGGAATGAAATTTTCATTGGATTCCGATGACCTGCACAGTTCTAGAGATCGTGCGACCACATACACGCCTCGATTTGTTTTTGCTTATCGTACAATGAATTGAACGATTTATTGTTCGATAAGCTCGTTGTACGATAAACCGTTGAGGTTTGAACTGCCTCGATTTGTAGTCAGATCTGACCCTTTTTTGCTTATCGTACGATGAATCGAACGATTTATCGTTCGATAGGCTCGTCGTACGATAAACTTGAGGTTTGAACAGCACAGTTATTTCAGATACACGTATTGATGAACTCTGCACAGTCCGTCGAAATGAAATTTCCATTCGATTCCAATGACCTGCACAGTTCTAGAGATCGTACGATTTGGTCCACATACACGCCTCGATTTGTCGTCAGATCCGGCCTTTCTTTCCTATCGTACAATGAATCGAACGATTTATCGTTCGATAAGCTCGTCGTTCAAAAACTTTATTGAAAGTCGAAGCCACTGCCCGGCACACACGCTTCATTTCATTGAACTACACAGTCCGTCGGAATGAAATTTTCATTGGATTCCAATGACCTGCACAGAAAAAAAAAAAAAAAAAAAAAAAAAAAAAAAACCCGAATTGGAGAGGTTGACTAGAAGGAATAACCAACAATGTGAGGTTGACAAAATGAGGTCCGACGTTGTCTTTTAACATGATGCGACCTCATGACGTGTTGTGGGATCTAACTGGTTCTGTAAAACACTTAAATCGTTACTTGAGATTGTTTTCGGGACAAATGTAGGTAGGAATTACACCTCCACACCCAATTTCCTTCCAATGGCAATGGACTTCGTAAAATGTACGGCGATCAGCGACTAGCACGAGTGGTCCCCGTAAGTTACTTGAGCGCCATTTTTTAAATTCACTACTACCTACTCAACTTCCTTGGAATTCAATTTTTGACTCTGAAGTGAAAAGAAACCGCACATATTTTCTCGCGACGGATTATGTAAATAAATGAGCAGCTGTGGAATAGGAGGAGCCCGAAGTTGCGATAGGGAGTTTTGTTGAGTTTCAAGGATGACGAGCGCTGTGAGAAGCAACTAGGAATAGGGGAGGGGGAGGTCGAAGTGCGGTGGTTGGAGAGAGGATTCCATTAACTCGGAAGGAAAACTACCTCCACGTCCTCTTCTTCCCCGGAAAGTCGATAACAAGGGAGAAAACGCGGGGGTTTTCGTCCTTCGCCGTCAAATTGTTCTCTCCTTCCCGTATCTCTTGCGATGCTCCCTGCTCCTTCTTCAACCCCCGAGTGAGATAAAGATCTTAGCTTCGGGAACGAATGAACCGGCACCAGAAGGAAAAAGGAAGAGGCGACGCCGAAGAAAAAGATCTCTCCCGTTAGCATTTCCATCTCACCGCTGCTCGCCTTTTCAATGCCCTAAATTTTAATGTTCTCAATTTTTGGGACGACAGGTCCTGAATTCCACATGCAAAGCTCAATCTCCAATCCGTTTTTGCCTTTATCCGCTGTTTCATCAGATTTGTTATACCAATACGAACCGACTTCATTCATAATTCAGCCTTAAGCTAACTCAACCCACTAAACCAGACCTGCCCACAATACCGATCCCGCCTTTAGAACACAATTTATATTTACTTTTCCAGCCACCATTCTAGAAATGTCTCCAAAGTCCAGGTAGAATGCCTTTTTGGCTGCAGTGCACTGTGATGTATCCACTATGACATTAACTACTCTTATTACTAAGAATTATCAGCATTATTGTAGGTTCTCTACGATGAAGGTGTTACTTACCTGCTGTTATACCATATTGGTCAACCCACTGCTCCAATATGGATCAGTAGTGTGGGGTGGGACATTCTTTCGCCACTGGACAAAATTGGTTATTAGGCAAAAAGCCATTCCTAAGGTGATGCTGGGAAGGTCTAGGAGGTACCCCAACTATCAGTGGTTCCTAAAGATTTTCACCATTCGGCAACTGTTCATAAAATGCTTGATTATTTACTTCCACCGGAATCCGTCTATTGTAAATACACCGTACACCCACTCACATTCAACCAGATTCCAATTTCGCCAGAACGTTGTGTAAGCCCCCAGGCTTGCTGCCTCCAGAAGGCCAGAAGGGAGGGAGCATGCGCCAGGATGCGCGCGCAGCTCCTGCCCAGCCACTCACTCATTGCGAAGGCGTCCAACCAGGTGGTCATTGTCGAGGCGCTGAGGGGCTGAGGCGCCCAAAATGTCGGAGTCATTTATATTTTGTAACCTGTCGTGCAAGTGCAACTCACTCAGTCCATCCTGGCTTTGTCCTGTGCTCGCTCTGAAGTGAACTCTGCTACCGTGCTGAAGTCGACTGAAGCTGTAATATTGTGTTCCCTATGAGATAAAGGACTCAAGTTTATTAAGCCTCGCTGTGTACCTTCAGGACAGCGTGCCCCCTCCTGTTTTCCTTCGACGTCGACGCCGTCGTCAGCCGGTATCCTTGCGCTTGCTCATTAAATTGTATTTCATGTATATCATAATTTCATGTATCATGTATTAATTGTATTTTATGCTCCACATGTTGTCTAATTTACTTAGTCGAATTACTTTGTCTTGTATCAATTCTAGCCCAAGTTGAGGCATATTCTCCTTTGCAACGTGTCCTTGTTTTCAATTATAATTCAGTTTGTATCAATGTATTTTATGCTCATCCTTGGTATCCCTAGTTGCTCAGTCGTAAGTCTTCGACTTACATCCCGTATCCTCTCGCTAGGTCCCTTCCAAATTCTCCGAAGAAACCCGAATTAAATTATTGTAAACTCAAACACATTTTAATTCGAGAGAGGCTTACAGTTGTGAATCCTAGAAATAATTCAAGGAGAAGTCCGCAATATTTAATACACCTAGTTTATAATTCTCTGCCCCCTCACATGAAAGACGGGTCAGATTAACCGCGCCACCTACAAGAAGTTAATTTTTTCTTGGTTGATCAATTTGGGACCTGTGGGCATAGAAAATATGTTTAGGTGTTTTTATGTTTAGATTACATGTTAGTAGGATATATATTTTTTATTTTTTTTTAAAGTATTTTTGTTGATGTATGAAAATTAGGTAGGTACCTATGTTAATTATTATTTGCTAGTTTTTGTTTCATTTATTTATTTATTTATCAACAGAGAACAACGCAGGCCCGTCAATTCAGGCACTGCCTACAGACGGGCTTCATTATTCTGGTAATTTAAATCATTCTAATTAATTTTCTCTTTATTTGTTGTGAATAAACGTTCTTTTCTTCTTCTTCTACACTATTGATGTGTAGAGGAACAACATGTCCATCCGCCGTACGCCGTCCGCCGTCCCCGCCGTTTTTGTTAGTAGAAAATTTTCTAAAAATCTGAAATTTGGGTCAAGGGTCTGTTCCCGGCCTAAATTTTGAACGCTGAATCCAATGAAATGGGTCCCAGAACGATTGGCACCCTCTGGAAGAAGTTATGGGTCAAATTGGGTATTTATTGCCCATTTTGAATAAATGTGTTTTCGGGATTTCTGGTACCTAGGCGTGTGGGGTATCATTTCCCACTATATTTTGGATCCTGAATCGATTGGAATGGGTCCGGGATTTTTTTTCATAATTTGTGTAGACACCTTGTATACCGCAGCAGGCTGCAGCTAGACTAGTCGAGTTTACAATCCATTCGGTGTAGATCCACGAACGTCAACGGATATTTTGACCAATGGTGAACATGATCCGGCAAGATTGAATTTCACGAATGCTCAACCCAACTCTGAGCGCATTCGTGCTCGATGGTGTCCTGAAAGCGCTCAGAACAAGCAGCGAGTCGCGTTCAGGATCGGAAAGGCGCCAAGTTCTCACGAAGTCCGTTCAACCCGACGACCTTGCGTTGCCCCTCGAGCCGTCCCTTCGTTCACCTTTATCCTGACCAGACCATGTATAGCAGAAAAGGGTCCCGTAGGCGATGGCGAAGAGAGAGTTCATCTCGAATTCTTCGGCAGGGCAAGACCCGTTACGCGCTTGCAGCCTTCCTGGGCTGCGGAACATCCGATCTGCATCCATTTCAACGGCCTCTCTCGCACAATAAATTATGAGGCAACGTTGTCAAAAGTCAATAAGATACAAGAATGCGTTTATCACAAAAAGGCCTCGTTCCTCCAACTGGCGTTTTGAGAAAAAAAACTACCCTGAAGTAATGAACTTAGAAAATTACTAAAATTACCCTAGCTTTATGACATTTGTAGACACAATTTGTTCAATTTTAGTGAAATTCCCTTCAAATAGGTTGAGGTGGGGAGTTGATTTGTTTGTATTGATGCCCTTCTTCTACTAACCGTATCACAGAATACCTCGATTTCTCAATAGAGAAACGGAAGGACTGAATCCCTTCTGTTCAGAATCGATGCAGGAAAGCTCCAAAACCATATTGGCGAAATATCATTTCAACAATACACGTTCATCCAACCTTTACCTCCTTCCTTTACCGTCCTTCCAGGCAGAAAAGCTTCGAGGACAAACTAGAGCCAGAAAAAGACTTAAATCTGAATTCGTACTGCCAAAAGCTCCCTACTAGAGGTTTCGAGAATCCTAAGATTAGGAGCATTGATTCTATTTGGGCCTTGGTCGTGGCTCAGTCATTATCATCCCAATCCCATAAGAAGAGTGGTATGGGTAAAAATGAGTATCCACCTTGGACAACGGTACGTTACATAATTTTTCAGGGCTAACCACGTTTAAATAAGTTGAGGAATCGTCTGCAGCGTTGTTCAATTGAACTCGAAATTCGATCAACTATACTGAACTTCAATAGTTCTGGACATATGGTGCAATTTACAAATACTCAAGCCTACAGAAAACCCCATAGTTTATAGAACTAAAATTTCCTTGAGCAATTTTTGGTCAATTTAAATTGCCTACAACTGAGCAGTTCAGCAATTTTACCCTCTCCTGCAAAATGGGGGATAAGAAAAAGAACCATTTAGCAGAGGGACTACTTCACGCAGCGAGATTTATCCATAGTAGTTAACTCCGAACTTGTAGACAGCTGGCTGTTTATGAACTTTGCCAGGATATTCAAATGGGACATTGAGCTTCTTGTGGGCATGGTCGGACCCGAAATTCGGAGACTTGACACCAAAAAAGTCAAAAACACCGAAAGATTTCCTAGTAGGTAGGAACCTGTTTACTTACTATCACTGCAATGCCTGGGAATCACAGACTTGTTGACTTGTTTGACATGTGATAAGAGATAACAAGAATCTATATGAAGATAAATTGAGACGTTCGATTCATCGTACGTTTTTGTCGAAAATAATGGCCTTAAGCCTCAACTCCTTGAATCTCACCCCTTTCTGCTGTCTTCACCAGAAAAATTGCGGGAAATGACCCCGGGTGAAGGGTTCCAAAAATGACCACAAAATAATTTTCGGCTTCACGTCAATTCCCGACAATATTGCTCCATTCGGGGCAATTATTGTCTGAGAAATTGAGCAACTACGTTGTGGGGGAAGGGGGGTATTGCTGGATGCAGGGGAAAGCCGCAATTTTTTTATTGCAGCCGAAACTTCCATTTGAGCAATAACTGCGGCGAAAAGTAGCCCATATTAGTGGGGTGGACAAATCTGTTTTGTTCTTCACTTCCAACAGAAAGTAGTATTTTAACGTAAGTGTTTTATCACGAAATTTCAATATTACTTTTTGACCTTCCCGATTGAGGGAATACGTCGATTACCCCGTCGATAAGTCCCGGTAGTGATTGGCGAGCGTATCCTGCTAGCAGCCCGGTTCTAACATCCTTTCGAGCATTCGAAAAGCCGCGTTAACTTCAGAGAAGCATCCGAGTGTAACCGACTCGGTCCGAGCCGGAGCCGAATGTTTATGGTAGAAAACGTATTGATTACAATGGGAAGGGGCCGGTAGGGGAGGAACATCCGACCTCTTCACCGAGCAGGCAACACAATGCTCTTGTCCCTCCTCCAGGGCGGCTGTATCGCTGATCTGTCCGCACTCCGCATCAACACAACCCACGACCATACTTTATTAATTCGTCCGTCATTCAACATTCCTAATAGATAGTTTTGTTAACTATAATTCGCCGGAGAGGCAGAAGTTAAAGCAAAGACGGTAATCAGTTACGTAGCAATGGTGCTGAGCACCAGGATAACGTAATCCTTGCAGCCAAGGATGGCTCCTTACCCTGAAAAGCACGCTGGTACATGTAGGGAACTGCCGGCACTCAGAACCACAGCTATCAAGCCAATTTTGGAATCTAGCCTGAAGGAATATGCCAAATAGGAAAGGAAGGCAAGTAGACAAGGATTCTACGTGGATCTAGAAAGATTCTGGTGGGTAAATATCTTTAGTTACTGCTGCGATTGATCTTGTAAAAACCATTTACCTCCAGAAAAGTCCATATTAGAGACTTGAAATAAATTATTGTCTAAGATATACTACACATGTGCTGCTTGGGGAGCATTGTCAGTTTACTGTGGTTACATTTTGGGACTAGTCACAAATGCGCTGATTTTATTCTTCAATTACACTTCGACCTATGTGAACTGATGCAATCCCAGTTATGGCCAGTGATGGCCCCAGCGTAAATTTAGAAACGGGATCATCGTCACACCAGCGGATTGTCTCACTTTCCAGAACAACGCCATCGTGGTGGCTGCGGTCAAAGTCGTCAGAGCCGCATGCACGGCTCCCCATCGATACCATTTGGCTCCCAAAACGACCGGATGGTAAGTCCAATAGAGAGCCATCAGTGTTCCGTAGGCCATCAAAGGAACGCCCGGTCGTCTTCGAATCCACCGCCGTCTTTCCAGACGATGTATGAGGCAAAGCCGACGCTGACGTTACGAGTCGTGACGTTGACCAGGCGGCAAGTGTCGGGGGTCGTTTGTGCAAGAAAATACCAGATTGTTTGCCGCTTATACCAATCGTAATAGCGGTTGTAAGCAAAAGCGTTCCGGCCCAAAACCCCAAATTGGGAATTAGGCAGGCAGCGACCACCCTGCAGCGTTTCTGGCACGTCTATCTACAAATTACTAAAGATCATTGTGGACAGCTATCACTCTAATGTAGGTGTCGACTCAATAAAAGTTTGATAGTGATAACAAATTGTGCAAAAATTATTGTAACAGTGCTGAAAAATAAACCACATATGGTCGGTTTAGGTCGCTACGTAATAAATGTGAAGACGTAGAGACTCATGTATCGAGTTGACATTCATATTTTATATCCCAAATCATATTTGCAATCGTCGGTCTAAACTGTTGACGTTGTACGACTTCTTCTGTTCAGACTATTTCAAGTTTTGATGATTATTGTGAAGTCAGGTAGGAAAACCTCCGGTAAGATGAAATGCGAGATTGATAATGAAGTTTACTACCATCGAGAATCGTGTAGCTTGTATTTTTAAGGCGACATTTCTCAGAAAGCCCAAATGCTCAAATGCTCAAAATGTCACGTCGTAGATACTTTGCATTAACCTTGTTGTTTCGACTAACATTACGTGCCAAGAATTGGATCGCTCAATAAAGACCCCATTCTGTGTCAAATATCAACGGTATTCTGATGGAAATGAGGAGAATATTGATGCTCAACACTCAACTGAAGAGATTTCTGGCGATCTAGGCGAGTGATGTATCATTTTCTACTGAATTTTGGACGCAGAATCCAATATTAAATGGGTCCCGAAACGGTTGGCACCCTCTGGATGAGGCAATGGGCCAAAATGTGGTACCTATCTACCCATTCGACATGTGTGGTTTTCGAGATTTCCGGTACCTGGGCGTGTGGGGTTATTTTCACTACTAAATTTTGGACTCTGAATCGATTGGAATGAGTCCGGTACCCATTGCTTCCCCTATTTTCTCCATGTTCTACATTTTCGACGATATAGGCGTGTAGGGTATTATTTTACACTAAATTTTGGATGCTGAATCCAATGAGACGGGTCCCAGAACGATTGGCGCCCACCGGAAGAGGTTATGGACGCTGACCTATTCTTAAATTACTCTCCATGCACCTGGTTCAGGGGGGTGTGAGAATTTGCAGCGTTTTTATTTCATTAAATTTTGCAAGTATTTTAAAAGCAAAATCAATGAACTTCAACCCATTACCCCCTTAACAGGATAGAAGGTCAAAATTAGTGCTGAAAAAATCAATTTTATTGGTGCAAATAGACAATGATCTAAAACTTTCATGCCATTGCTTCAATTTTGTATTGTGAATGAGTTCGGATTTAAACGATGTGCGCTCATTTCACTATTTTAGAAACAGCAATGTTACTAAGACTCCTATTATAATAAATGGAGAATTCTACTGGTATCCATGTACAAGAGGCAATGTAAATTATTTGAATTTCCTGGGAAGTGTTGTTGACTAAAAATTCGGTAGTTTGCGGTACAAAATGGCATTGTTTTTAGAAGGAGCGATTACTATATTTTTATTTTACTTCCTCATTATGGGGGTCGGGGTGTGGGCAGCCAAAAAAAAGATGGTCGACAACTCGGAAGTCGAGACGATGAACGCGGGCCGTCGACTTGGTTTCTTCGTGGGTATGATGACTCTCGTCGGCACTTGGGCCGGAGGTGGGTATTTCGTCGGCACGGCCGAACAGAGTTACAAAAGTGGAGTTTTACAAGTTCAAGTGCCCGTTGGCTTGTCAATCGCGCTATGTGTTGGAGCGTTGTTTTACATCAAGCCAATGAGAGACGGTCATTATATCACGCTCATTGACATCTTCCAAGTGAAATACGGCGTTTTGTACGGCGCCACCCTCACCATACCGGCAATAGTTGGGGAATTTTTCTGGATTTCCTCGGTTTTGAATTCGCTCGGAACGACACTTCAAGTGGTCATCGAACTTCCAAGGTCAGCGTGCATCGTCATCAGTGCTTTTTTTGCTGGTCTTTACACGATTCTCGGTGGCCTCACGAGTGTCACGTACACGGACATCTTGCAGATATTTTTCATCGTATCTGGAATCGGTTTAGCAGCGCCGTACATTTACTTCCACCCTCATCCAAGAACTCAAGACCCCATTGACTGGTGGGGAAGCGTGCCTACAGAAGAAATAGGGTATTTTATCGATCATTATTTCTGATACTTGGTGGTATTCCGTGGCAAGGATACTTTCAGCGAGTATTTTCTGTCAAATCCGCCAAAGTAGCGCAACTGATGTCGGTGACATCATTCCCTTGTCTCATCATTATCGCCGTGCCATGCCTCATCGTCGGTGGCATTGGTAAGGGAACGGACTGGGTCAATGTGAAAGGTTGGGAGAGGCCTATCCACGAAGAAGACACATCCTTAATTCTTGCCTTAACTCTAAGATTTCTGACTCCAATGTGGGTGTCACTTTTGGGACTCGGCGCTGTAGCTGCTGCGTCATGTCATCAGCAGATTCAGCCATA
>CM034003.1:2721274-2735240 GCA_019603395.1 Cyrtorhinus lividipennis | reverse complement strand
CATCGAAAAGTTCTGGAGACCTGGAACAACTTTGATTCCATTTAATTGTAATTATTATTCTGTTCATCGTAAGTAGCGCCAAAAGTTTGAAATGTAGTGCTCTCTACGCCCACGAGCGCCGCCACTGAGCGTCGAAGAGGTGGGGGGGGTCTGTATGTGAGTTAATAAACCTGTGACTTCTGGAACCGTTCCTGATGTCACAACTCTAGACGTGTAATCTGGGTTGAGGACGACATGAGGCCTCGAAATGACTTGATCGCTTTTCAAGACGGGTACCCTAATCCTCTCGACAAGACTTGAGCACCCTTCAACAAAATGACACCCAACTCGGCTATCGATGGATAATCATTGACATCCTCGTCAGCTCTGAGGCTCCGCTGATCTCCTGATTGTTTGATTGGACCAGAGAAGGATGATTCCACTCGACACTTCAACATCCTCCTTCTCATGCTCACATCCGCTCCAATAGGTCTCAACGGTCTACTTAATTTATATTCATGAGGTGTGAGCCCCATTGCCTATTTAACATATTTAGCTAATACATTATATTTGAAACAATGGCTTAATAGGCTCACTTTCGGAGATGATCGGCACTATAAAGGGTTCCGAGCTCGCTGTTGGGAAGCGGTTTGTTCAACTCGTGATTTCAAACATGCGTATACTGTGATTAACAGTGTGATTAAATTTGATTACATTTCCCAGAACCATATAGTCCTCAAAACAGAAGAAAATCACGGTTGCTGTTCACCTTTCCCCTACCTGATTGTAGTTGTAGGCGTTCACGCTAACGATTTTAAACCTACGAATCAATTCTGTGCATCTTACCAATTTTCAAATGGCTTCATTCGAGTTTATACGATTTTTTTGAAACGTTTTCTTAGGCCTCAACCAAGATGCCGGTAACATCCCAATTTCTCAAGGTAATCCCTAATCCGTGGGGGTTGTCCCACGAGTTGTTACCCCACAAACGGGAACCCAAATTTTTTTATTGCAGATTCGGATTCTACCCAAAATGTCATAAAAATCTGATCCCTCAACCATTTTTTTTATTGCGTGCAAACCGGTTCAGCGAGCACCCCCTAAATAGTCAAATAGTGGATGATTGTGAACTCTAATGTGTGGCACATACATTTTCATTGTCTTTTAACGCTGATGCACGTGATCCTATCCGTTTCTTGATTCGACTCAATATCCGCTAAATAATGACAGAAAATTTGTTTATTTTGCGGTCCGTTTTTGATTGGTTATTTTATTTTAGGCACCTGTTTATAATTTTATGTGCATCACACGCACTAAAAAGAGATTTTTTCACGCAAAATAAACGAAATTTGTTTCATTATTCCGCGAAAATCGAGTAGAAACAAGAAACGGATAGCAATCACGTGTATCAGCGTTAAAAAGCAATGAAAATGCATATGCCATTCATCAGAGTTTACCATCATCCCCGATTTAACCCATTTTGACCACTCGCCCCTCCCAACTCCCAAATCGGTCTGATTGGGCTGAAAAGTTTTGAGGACCGACTAGAGCCAAAAACGGGTCCCTGACCACAATTTCAGATTTTTAGAAAATTGTCTACCTGCGTGGATAGCTAGCGGACCTTGAAACGCCCAGAAAACAATTTTGAGGCAAATTGGAGAGGTTGACTTTTTGCATGAAAACCTTGAATGAAAGGGTTTTTGGCATTTTAGTTAAATGAGGCTTGGAAACACGAAAAATCTTTAATATGAAACAACTCGAAAATGAAGCTCCACCAATATTTCTGAGAGGCATTTCTTGTCATTCTTTTAATGTCGGAAATTATCGTATAAAATATCAGTTTCTTCATCTACCTCAGTTTGCTTATAAAATGGTCTGGAGTTTCACTTTTACAAAAATATCCCTCCACGTTCAAAAAACCTCGAAACGAAGAAGAAATTACCGAATCTTTACGGATTTCATTTAAATTAAACTTTGCCGAGTGTGGCGAAATAACTGTATTATTTACGTAAAACTTTTCGGCCTTCATTTCCATTTTTCCACAAAACATTCCGCCGAATGCATTAAACCATTTCAAACTCCCCGTAAACTAGTACGAAAGTTAAAATCTAATTTGCATTTGCAGGCAGCCTTTATATCGAATAATATAACAACTCCTCGAGTCTCGAACGGATTTTAGATACCTACTAACAGCTTCTAGGGGGAAGTACTTGTGGGATTGTCTTTATGAACAAATTGGGCTCACTTCCTGGTAATTTGTGTCTACTAACTAGTGAAATATAGTGGCCTTAGGCTATTTCAATGTGATTTTTGAACCATCAGTAGTCGATAGGGTTTAGTTGGAAATTCAACGGCAATCGTAGCTACAATCACAATCACTTGCATACAGAATTCATTTGCAATGTGTCGTTATTAGCGTCGTCGTAATTTATTGAATATGTAACGTAACCCTGCACATTCTTACAATTCTTGACACAACGAATACTCCACAAAGACCAACCCAACACCGATCAATTGGTGAATTGGTCATTCAGGAACCGCTGCTCATTACAGGACGCTCTTGACCTAACACACTGGACACCGAAATAACACCCAACATTCTCACCACCTGTCATTCTCTCATTGTGCCTTCTGGACGAATAATCATCGACACCTGTCTCGTGCAGCGAGGCGCCGCAAATGCCGAAATCGTTTTAATAAACGTATTGAAAGGATGAAGCTGTGCAGGGCTAAATGAGGGCGGGAATTGCGACTGACATCTAGTGGTGTAACCGAAACAAAAGCCTCTAATATGGCGAAACGGGGACTGACGTCAGGGAAACTCTATTAGCTCGAGTAGCATCATGCCACTTCTCCAAATTTTTCCTCAATGCCTCAATTTCTGGGCGTTTCAAGGTGTAAAATAAATGTTTGTCCACCGATTAGAAAGATGGATTCTCGCAATTTTCGGTAATCTAGGCGTGTGGGGTATGATTTTTGACTAAATTATGAACGCTGAATCCAATGAGACGGGTCCCAAAACGATTGGTGGCCACCGCAAGAGGTTATGGGTCAAAATGGGTATCTATCTACCCCCATTTTAAACCTGTTTTCGAGATTTCTGGTACCTAGGTTGTGGGGTATCATTTCCCTCTAAATTTTGGTGCTGAATCAGGTGGAATGAGCCTCCCTGCTCCTGGTCCGAGGACTTTCAGGGCGTTTCAAGGTGTCTAGATCAAAATATGCAAATGTCTGTCTGCCGTCCACGCCAATTTCGGTAGCAGAAAAATTTCTAAAAATCTGAAATTTTGATCAGCGGGTCCGTTTTTGGCTCCAGTTGGTCTTCGAAAATTAGGTGTTAAAATGTGTATTTCGAAATTGATTTTCGGCAATTTAGGCGTTTTACACTGAATTTTGGACGCTAAATTGATTAGAATGAGTCCGGTACACTCCACACTCACCGTTTTGCCCCATTTTTCCCATGCTCCTGGTCCGAGGAATAACCAACCCCTGTGATTTTTCCGAATATTCCGTTTTGACGGAAAAATTATTCAGCACTGAGCCATATTGAAAACGTCATGCAAACTAAAATTTATCGATGTATGTTCTGGTGAGGATGATTCTATTTATTGGTGTTTCAATGAATATTATGAATGATAACTTCTTTGCAAATACTCTCGTTAGGTTACATACGAATCAAATTCACGTAATAAACTTTTTATGAATGTAATTGGTTACCTACTGATACCTGATCTCTTGTTGCTAGGGCCCACAGCAGCCCCAGAACGTCCACGTTGAGAGGCGAATGAAAGAGAAAAGTCATTTTTCCAAATTATATTAAAAGTATGCAGTTATCTCTCTACCTGTAAGATTTGCTTATTTTATCTATAAATTGTTATATCATTTTTTTTCTTTTACGGAAATTTGTATAAATAGGGAAAGTAGGGTTGGTCCTCAGAACCAAATACCTCCCTCTCTATATGGAAACTTTCAATATTTGACGTGTCGGAGTGGTTGTTATTGGTCCAATTAACTCAATGAGAACCTTCTTTTGAATAAATCCACGGCAAATTCTACTGGGCATAATGATGTTGGCGGAATAGTTGTGTGATGTTTGAATTTCATGAATTACTCGATATTATCAGGTACGAGTTAGAGGGAATTATTAGAGAGAGAGATGCGATGTGAATCAAAAACCTCCTTTCATCCTAGGGGTTATATTCAGAGGGGTGGGGTTGAGAGACAGGGTTCGAGGCATTAGAGGAATAACCGACTACAAAGAGCTCTTGTCGACATCTACAATGCAATATATTCATAACAATGTTAATTAGCTGATTATGCTCGAGGCTGAGCAAGGTGAACCGTTCCTTCCTTTGTTGGGGGTCCCCGAACCAATTATAGGACAATTGGGGTAATCAGGACCTCGTGCGGTATTGGCACTGGAGCTCTCAACGGAATTAGCCGGGGTTGGGATTGGGTTAAACCTTTCAAAGGCACTCAAAGGGAGTTACTCTTCAGCATCACCCCACTCCAACTTCCCGACTCCGTCTATTATCTCCTTCAAGCAACGGGTTTAATGGATTAGCCAAGTTTGAAATATGTGATCAAAAATCTACGGTGGTTGCATGATTCAAACGTTCAAGAAAGACAAACGTTGCGGAAACGCTGAATGCGCGTTTTCTGCTCTTTTCTCAAATGAATAAGCGTCAATCTGACAAACAAAATTTTTGGATAGATCGTGATTTTCCTGAATTACCGACATATATAGAAATTAAAGGGTTCTATACGCGAAGGCAGTCTAAAATATCCATTGAAATGAAGATCTGGCGTTGATGACAACAAGTTGTATGACAAGGTGACAAGCAGGATAAGCGAGCTCAAATTTTCCTTGTTGAAATCCTACAACGAGCAACAAAATATTCATCTTTTCTCATTTTATCTGTGACTGTTCTCTCTTACGCCTCCGAATGATGGAAAACTCGTTGGGGTTCGTCAATATTTACTGAGTCGCGATCAATGGGCACATCAAAGCAGTCTTCATCTGCCAATTCTTCTGGTTCTTTTTCCCCTTTTCGTCCCATTTCTAACGGCTCCGCAACATAATGAACTTATCTCCGTTCAATTACGCTTTTCACTCTGCAAACGATCAGGAAAAAAAGAACTTTCGGAATTCGTTTTTGTCTCGTTCATCCTTATCATTTTTTTCCATTCTGTCGGAAGAGTAATTTTAAAACAAGTTAGAATTCAATTACCGTGTAGGTAGACAGGGGAAAATATGTTCCAGTAAAACCCAATATTAGAATGCATTAGTAGTAAATTACAAACAAAATTTAACTTTATTCAATTTTGATTAATTTTTTTGTTGGTAGAATACACATACCTGTCATACATATTGATAAGAAGTGCTTTCTCCTCAAACACTCACTCAAATTCACTTTTTTGTATTTTACATGAATATTTAATCCTAAATCAGGTCGACCGAGTTATGTCCGCACACATCCCAGGTTAATATTTGCATTATTATCTACCAGTTCGGCCCTAAACGTGCTGTAAATTATGGTCAATTAAACACTTCTCACGTGAGCTCATTTAATATATATTAATTGTAGGTTTCCATCGCTGATGTGGAATGGTGCTGATTACTGTCATCAAATTCATTCTCAATGTCAAGAGAACTAGCTCAGCGTTAGTCTTGGCATACTCCAGAAGTAAATCAAGGGTAGTTCAACACAAATCATAACTTTATGCACTTCAAAAATATCAATGTGTGTGAGTCAATCCATTTCTATCGCGTCAGTCTTCCACAGGTACAGCAGAAACGCTCAGAAACTGGAACAACGAGGAAATCTATCAGTTTCACGCAATTTTTTCTAGATCTTGGGTCGATTCGGGACAGATTTCCAATTTGATTCTTCATAAACTTGTTGCGTCAGAATAAGTTTTGGTTGGTTATACCTTGAATAATCAACCTATGTTTTCATGCAAAAAGTCCGTCTCTTCGATTCGGCCCAAAAATTTTTTCTGGGCGTTACAATGTATCTTGATAAAAAATGTCAAATGTACGTCCGCCGTCCACGCCTAGTTTGGTAGTAGAAAATTTTCTAAAAATCTTAAATTTGGGTCAGGGGTCCGTTCCCGGCTCTGGTTGGTCCTCGAAACATTTCAGCCCGATCAGACCACATTTGGGTGGAGTAGGGGTCAAAATGTGTATTTCGATGAATGGATTTTCGAGATTTTTGGCGATCTAGGCGTGTGGGGTATCATTTCCCACTAAATTTTGTAATGTGTCCCTGAACGATTGGCACCCACCGGAAGAAAATATGGGTCAAAATGGGTATCTATCTACCCATTTTGAATGTGTTTTCGAGATTTCTGGTACCTAGGCGCGTGAGGTATCATTTTCCGCTAAATGTTAGACGCTGAACCCAATGAAATGGGTCCGGGTCACGCCACAAACACTGTTTCTTCTATTTTCTCCATGTTGAAGAAATGAGTCTCTATGCGCCTGGTCCGAAGAATAACCAACCCCTGTGAGATAATTTGCAGCGTTTGTCTTTCTCCCTCTCATGCTGCTCTAACATGAGCCAACCCCTGGCCACAAATGATCAGCGAAAATGTCAATTGAAACTCATACCTACGATTTATTCCGAATAAAAACTCCCTGCAGGACAATGATGATATTATTTGAGTCTTTAAACCATTATTCATCTATATCTTTCCTTTTATCCATGCTCTCCCCTTCAATACCCTGGACTGTGTGCACTTCACGACACAACTGCTTTGCTGGTTGTATTCTAACACTGGTAGGCGCCCACTCACCTTACATCGCTCATGAGAATAAAAAATGACGACGTCGTGATCCTTAATTTAAAATTCTTGGAACTCCTTTCTCAGGACTTCTTTCAGTTTGAGCTTCTTTCGATTTAATACGCGCGATCGTAACTCTGGGGCACCCTAAAAACTTTTCACTTTCCTAAACTCATTCAACAAAAAAAAAAAAAATTGAAAATTACAATCTTCATACAAACATTTAATGATTCAGGTGGAAATGAGTTTATTTAGTACTCTATGCCAGAAGCATGTTAATATTATAGCAGCAATAAATCATGTAGTTTATACATGAAACCCATATTGACATTTTACCGCTGGATTATTAAAATTCCTCTATCGGAATGAATTTATTTTTCAACGGTATAATATATTTTCAAGTGTTGAATCAATTGCAGCTATAATAATTTAGGTAACCAACCTGGGGATTTATTTGCCGGTTCGTGATCTCGGAGGTGATTGGGCTGTCATTGACGATCTCGGTGACAATATAGTCTTCGGCGGGGACGATGATATTGAGTCCTGCCACAAAATTGGGTTATTTTCAATTTTCATTATTCACCTACGGACTTGACCAGCTCGTGAAGATCCTTGATTTACAAAGGAACTTGAAATTATTTTAATTGCGGATTACTAAGATTATTTTTGAGATTTTCTACATTCTTGAGATCATTAGCTTCAGCTTATCATTTTCGCGTAGGATATGGTTTAACTAACGTCAAATAGCCATCACCATCTAAAAAATGTTTGAGTCGAATCGAGGAGATTGACTGTTAACATGAAATATAGATTGATTCTTCAGGACCAACCAATAGGGATTTTCGGGTCAGTGAAATCGTTCCATATTATCCAACAAAGTGCTTTAACGTCAAATGTTCAAGGGGACTCCATATAAATCTACGAGTATTCCGTTAATTTATATCAATTAAATGAGAGACAATCAATTTATATCAATTAAATGAGAGACCGACGATCGATTAACGCTTCACATTGAGAAGTTTTTTGTTTTAACCCCAACTTTTATAAATGTTTAGTTCATGACACCAGCGGATGTTGTCACAATTGCAGTTTCTGCAACTATCATTAAGGCTGGCCTTTATAGTTTGTATTATAAATTCATATGAGGATCCACAAGTTGATAAGTTCCATACGGGGTTGAATGGTTGCCTTGAGTAGACAGCGTTGGTCAAAATACCGATGGCGGATGCTTCCAAAATGCAATGCGTTCAATGAAAACTTCGTTGTTACCCTAGAATCCTATAGAGTTAGCGGCTATAGACCCTATTTACAGGATCAATTCGATTCGGTAATTCACAATACATATAGTATGGGAAATCGTTTATACGGGGAAAAGTAGCGTCAATCGATCCAACACTGAAACCAGGAGCTATTATGAAGGATGAATGCAGTCGTAAATTTCAAACTTTTATGCGCCCATTTTGATTTACATTCACATCTACGTGGGCTGGACGAGACGCTCAAGTCACCGTTGAAATAAAAATGTTTCACGATTAATTCAATTGTACATTTTGTGCAACAGGGATGTATGAGAAAATTGCGACGTTGTATAACTTATTTATTTCTACTCTAAACACCTTTAAAAAAAATTTGTACAACAGTAGTTTTTACAACGAACGGAATCCGATTCTCGCGGGTTTTACAGAAACAATTCAATACAGGAAATTCAGAATATTGAGGTGGTACTTCGTGATAAAATACCTAGTTATTCTTACGAATAGGTAATCCTCAAGAAATAAACTCAATTGTGCTCGACTACGGCTTTTTAGGACAAGCTACTTGAGGAATCAGGAACATTTGATGGTTCTGGAACATACGCGAAGTTTTATAAAATGGGTAAAACATTCTCGTTTTAAATATCGTCAACAATTCTAAATTGACAACCACCCTACGTAGGTTGTTCATGTCAGCAAGATGTCGATGAAAATGGTCTAAATTCAAATGGTGGAAAGGGAATAAGATCGAGGGAGAAGAGGATACGTCATCCAGTCTTAAGAACGTTGTGAACATCACGAGTCGCCATCGAGAACGACAATTTAAATCAACAATAAAAACTTAGCGCGGCACCTGGCATTGAGCGCAGTCTTCCATTTTGACGTGGAAATTTTCAATTTGGAGAGTCATCTCGAAGAAATTGTACTTTTGGTGGATTTTATTCGACGCGGATTTCAGTACGGTTTGTGGAGCTGTTCCAGGTTCTGCGAACATAACGAAATACAAGTGTTATTTATAGAAAACCTGAAATGTGTCAACGTACTTTTACCAATAAGAATAATAAATCAAGAGGGCTAGGTTCTCTATCTAATTTGTCATTAAGAATCAAGTCAATAATTGTGGAACCTGAAAACCGCCTACCACAAATTAGGTAGGAACTGGACATCCAACTGATCCAAATTTGACCACTAGGGAGTATATCTGGAATGGATGGGAGAGAATCCGAGTCTAATTCTCAATTGATCAAAAATTTGATTACGTCAAGAAATTTTGACTTAGGGAAGGAGGTTTGAGCCAAACGGCTGACTGATCTAAGGTCTGTTCACCTCAAAAGCAGCTGACTTTGCAAAGATGGTTTGCCAAATGCCTGACTGTTCCAAGGTCTGTTCACCTCAAAGGCAGTGAACTTTGGAAAAGGAGGTTAGCCAAACGCCTGACCAATCCAAGATCTGATCATATCAAAGGCAGTGGACTTTGGAAAAGGAGGTTTGAGTCAAAGCCTGACTGATCCAAGATCTGTTCACCCCAAATGCAGCGGAACTAGGAAAAGGAGGTTTGAGTCAAACGCCAGACCGATCCAAGATCTGATCACCTCTAAGGCAGCTTACTATGCAAAGAAGGTTTGACAAACGGCTGACTGATCCAAGGCCAGTTCACCTCTAGAGCAGCTGCTTGGCAAAGAAGGTTTGCCAAACGCCTGACCAATCCAAGATCTGATCATATCAAAAGCAGTGGACTTTGGAAAAGGAGGTTTGAGTCAAAAGCCTGACTGATCCAAGGTCTGTTCACCTCAAAGGCAGCTGACTTTGCAAATAAGGTTTGCCAAATGCCAGACTGATCCAAGGTCGTTCACCTCTAGAGCAGCTGACTTTGCAAAGATGGTTTGCCAAACGCCTGACCGATCCAAGATCTGATCACATCAAAGGCGGTGGACTTCAGAAAATGAGGTTTGAGTCAAAAGCCTGACTGATCCAAGATCAGAGCACCTCAAAGGCAGCTTACTTTGCAAAGAAGGTTTGCCGAACGCCTGACCGAACCAAGGTCTGTTCAACTCAAAGACAGCTGAATTTGCAAAAATGGTTTGCCAAACGCCTGACCGGTCCAAGAATTTGATCACGTCAAAGGGTGCACACTCTAATAGGTAGGAGAGGAGAGAGGAATCTAGTCTTTGTAAAATGATACAGTGAGAGGGTGAATACAGTTTGAGATATGCCAAGTAGGCGGTTAGAGCTGATTATAAGAGACCTCAACTGACTTCTGTCTCCGTCAGGGAATTTATATCCCTGGCTATGCGTTTTCCCCCAGCCTACCTGTAAGTGGGGTTCTCCCCAGTATTTCTTACTTGAAGGTATTTTACAATATGTGGCCTCACAATAACGTTTTCCTTATATGCATCATCGCAAAATTACTTAAACAACTGTAGTTTCAGTTATTGATGAATTTCCGAACATACGTTAACCCAATTAAAGGCACATAAGACGTTGTTAAAACTCGTATCATTGACATATTTGTATTTTCCCTGTCAAACCAATGAGTAAGATACAATTCATTTTACCGAGAACTTCAATATCTACCAATTAAATATTAGAATCGGATGTTTGGACGCGAGTTCTGTCAATACTGACCGAAAAATCGTTTACTTACTGATAGCGATATGAGCCGCGAGCGCAGTTTTATCAAGACTGAGAGCCCATATCCTCAAGTTGTGAACGGCCATGACGCCGTCAATAGAGAGCAATGTATTCATTACGTCGTCAAAATCAACGTCTCTCGGTAAACCTAAATGGAAAATAGTAGTTGAATTTTTGAGATGAAAAAAATATCACAAAATGTACAAAATTACGATGTAACAACACATTGTGTGGACTAATATTGAAAACTCACCTTCCATCAATACTATGAGCGTATCCTTGATAATGGCGAAAGTTGTCAAGAGAACCAAGACTGAGAAGAAGAAAGTGCAAATAGGGTCGACCACTTTCCATTCAGGCTGAAATGAACATTTTTGTCAATGAATTTGTGCACACATTTTCATTTCTTAAGAATATTGCGGTGGAGGGGGTTCTAAGGCAGTTATTTATTTCAAACGTGATCCAAGTTTGAACTTGATTTGATTCGATTTGATTTTCACAATTTTGGAAATATATGCGTTTGTCATTTATCGGGTTATAAGGTGTCCTCAGCGCATTAAGACCCTTTTTAACCTAGCTTATCTTAATTTTTCCTCGTCCCATGTCACTCCAAACATCTGTGCGCAAATGTTTAGGATGATAACAACTAATGAAGAAAAAAGTCCGCACAGTGGAAACAGGTGGTGGAAGAAGCACGATATAATGAATGGCCTGCTCGTTTTGTCCACCATTCGAGAATCAAAATTGGGGGTTGGTTGCCCAAATGCTTCGCTCCCTGTACAAGCAAGGGATACAAACGCCACAGAAAGCATAAAAACATATTAAGGGGCTACTTAGGGTGTGTCTACCTCGCTTTTTATCTTGCCTCTGGCGTTTGGTCGGTCGCGAAAGGGTCCCCAGCAAGGGAAGAAGATCCATGAAGTGCTGAGTACCCCTTTTGGGTATGTTTATGGCAATTAGTTGTCTATTTTAGTGATGTTGATTCAGAAAAAAATCGTTAAAATGACCATAAGGTATACAGAAACGTCTTAAAGGAGGTTGTTGTTGCATTAATCACTTCTACATTCATGTACTGCAATGACTCCTCCTACTATCAACTCCCAACGTTTATCTATTCTCATTGTTTCATGCAGTGCCAATTGTTCATTCATTGTTCATTCAATGCCTACGATGCTATCGATATGATCGTGTCGAGCGCTGCATATATTTATACTAAGTAGGTACATCAAGATCAAATGGTTTAGAATAGTTGCTCATATCTCTTCTTGGTATCTATGGTATGCTACCTTGAATTGAATTACGAGAGCTGCGATGAAAACGCCGATACTTTGTATGAGATCACCAAGTACGTGAATGAACGCCGCTCTGACGTTAATGTTTCTTTTTTCATCTCCCTCTTTGCTGCCAATTTCCTCGTTGTTGTTGTGACCGTGAGAGTGGGAATGCTGGTGGAGCGATAGGCCCATACTGAAAATCAAAAATCGTATATCAAAATCGTGATCGAATAATAGTTAGTTAGGTTTGAGTATTTTCTCCACCTGACCAGCCCCTGTAGGGTAAAATATATTATGTCACGTACACGTCAAGAAACATCCCCTAATATTATTTATCGTTTCTATTTGTTATCATATCGATAAGTATATTTCTGGTAAGAGAGAGCGGAGATATACGTTTGGAAAAAATCAAAAGGAATTTGGAGGAGAAAATCAGGTTTTTGTTACAATGTTGGTGGCTTTTAAGAAATGTTCAAAAATTTTAAATCATCAAATCATCTTTTTCAACAGAATCCTCGAGTAATATTTCACGTTGTTATGATCACTACATTGATGAAAGATCCTAAATAATGAAAAAAAAAATCTTTAATCAATAAGATTTCTAGAGTGAAAGCATTTGAAGAAATCTAAGAAGCGCTTTTTGTTGCAAATTGAACTTTGGAACTATATGATCACCTACGTGAAGATCGCATGGCTTTCATTTACCATCGGCCTCCAAGGCCATTACTATTGTCAATGCGATACTCACACGAGATTGACGAGCACACCCAATCCGGACGTGATGAGCATGATCAGAGAATCGATCTCATAATCGCCGTTGATTATTCGTTCGATAGCGATGTAACACGAGGATCCCGTGACCACCAAATGGTTAGCACTGACGTCAGCGCTCCGATGACTTCGGCTCGATGCCAACCAAACGGCATCGCTCGAGAGGGTTTCTTTTGTCCCAAATAGAGAGCGAAAAGAGAGATCATGAAACTGGCGAAGTCTGTCAAAAGATGGGCAGCGTCCGTGGCAACCGCCAACGACCCACTGAGGACTCCTCCTGCACATAACAATTTAAAATAAATTTAAAATTCTGCATATTATTCCATCGTGTAAAACTCTGCAAGTTCTTTCACAGGGGTTGGTTGTTCCTTGGACCAGACGCATGGAGGCTCATTTCTTCGGCCCATTCCAATCGATTCAGGGTCCAAAATTTAAAAGAAAACGATACCCCACACGCCTAGGTACCAGAAATCTCAAAAACACATATTTAAAATGGGTAGACAGATACCCATTTCGACCCATAACATCTTCCAGTAGGAGCCAATCGTTCTGAGACCCACTTTATTGGATTCAGCGACTGAAATTTAGTGGAAAATGATACCCCACACGCCTAAATCGCCGAAAATTCGTAAAAATTCCATTTTTCGAAGACACATTTTGACCCCCTCCCCTCCCCATTTGGTCTGATCTGGCTGAAAAGTTTCAAGGATTAGCTAATGCCAGAACAGGACTCCGACCGAAATTTCAGATTTTTAGAAAATTGTCTACTACCAAATTCCGCGTGGATGGCATAAGGCAAACGGCATAATATGTTGGGTGGACATTTACTTTTTTTGATCTTCCTGATCCTTTGAGACACCTTGAAACGCCCAGAAAAAAATTTTGGGCCGAAAACATTGCATGAAAACAAGTTGATTATTCAAGGAATAACCATTCAATGTAAAAGTATCAACATCATTGTCATTCCAATAAGAATAATAATCCGAAATTGGCGCTAAAAATCATTTAAGAAAGCCTTCGCTGCAACGTGTTTCACAATATTCGATATATCAACGTCAATTCAAATATATCAACGATATATTTGATATAACGATATATATATATATTAACTCAATATATCAACGATCAATTCGTCTATACTTCAAATACCATGAAAAACATGATTCCCACTTTCTGATAATGAAGTAGAAACTCAGAAACACCCACCTCCCTGAGTAGGCGATGGAAAGCACCACCTACACGTCATCCATACACTTAATTGGCTCAATCCCA
>CM034003.1:2693122-2717164 GCA_019603395.1 Cyrtorhinus lividipennis | reverse complement strand
TGCTCGATATTTATTGCTACCACCTGTCATGGGGCCCCGCGTTTCGACGAGGCGCCAAATATGATAGTAATGTGTTATTAAATACCGACGTGATGTAGATTGCCAGCTTAAAACTTCAAGGGTAGATGAAAATCGTCGTCTAAACGGCTTTTAATCGATCTGAGTTTTTGTTTTGACTCGACGGGGGCACTGGATCAAGGATGACTTTCACCATTCGATGACTTTCGTTATCAACATGAGCTTTACTACAAACCTCCTCTCAATATTCGTTGTTGTACTGAGGCTCCATGAATGAAACACCCCTCATAGTCAAAGAAGAGAAAAGTTGTAAGCGCGATGAGATTGGACATTTCTTCAGATATTTTAGTTTATTATTCTTGTTGAAATTTATGCACTCCTGAGTACTCCCATCAGTTGGCAACAACAAAAACAACTTTTTGCCAAAACTTCAGGTTTAAACGGATTATCTACGCTATGTATTCGAAATTGAAGAGGTTTGTCCACCACCTAGACCGGAAAACTCCTTTAAATATTATCCAACATGTGAACATCAATTTGAGTGCCTCACCTAAACTTCAACTCATTTCATCCGATTATCCTATGAAGAGACGGGGTATTGGCAAGAAGTAGAGTAATTTGAGAAAGGCCGATTTTCCGACAAATGTTAAATTTTTGGAAGTTAAATCAATTTATGCGTGCTAGGGTAGGATAACTATGAAAAGAGCTGAGTAAAATTGGGCATTTTTAAAATTGGTGCTTTATAAAATTTGTTTGTCCATTTTTATATGCTCTTTGATTGGGTACAAACATATATACACACAGGTAAAGGTTTATATTGAAAACAATTAATTTTTGGCGTTGCACTATTAGGTGACAATCAATAATTTGTTTGCCTAGCTTTCCGTTTATCCCTAGAACTTCACTCAACTTACGATAAATGACACAAAATACCAATAATTTATCAGAATTCTGATAAAACGAGAGATCTGATGATTTTCCTTCATCTAGCTCGAACGACGGTTGAGTTTCAGCTCGGAAGTTATCCACGCGATCATCAATCATCGTTATTATCAAATATCCAAGTCGCATAATCAATTTCTTTCATTATGACTCGCTGTAACCTGTTGCATTAGAGTTAGCAGCCTCTTCGCCATTGGAATGAAGTCACTTGATTTGCAGGTTTTAGTTTTTATCTTTAACCGAGGCCCGGAGGTGGTTCAAACTATCAACACTCTTACGAAAGCGATTCCTTTTCCCCTTTCGCTGAACTTGATCTCATGTTACAAGAAGACTCCGGCCGACAGCGGAGTTCAAGTTTTTTTTCTATTTCAAAGGAAGGGCTATTATAAAGACGGGTATGTTGGCACGTGAGGGAAAGTGAGGAATCAACGACCTGTACGGTATTATTTTATAGGTAGAACGTTGAAGAATGTATCTTCTGAACTGCGAAGAACGGTTAACCTCGTATAGCCTAAGAAGAATCACTGACCAAAATTTCAAATTTCAGAAAAATACTAATATACGGCCAAGAAGGCGACAACATTTTGGAAATTTAGAGAATGTTGAACCAAACTTCTGATTATTTTGGTATTTTGTCAGCAATCTATTCAAATACCAGTTGTGTTGAGTTGACCTTCCATTACTTCATATATTGGTTAGGGTTGTTTTTAAACAGGTCGCCCGTTCTTCTTATTCACACCTTTTATTTCATATACGACGTTTTGCCAGGGCCAGAAACTAGGACCAAAGCGAAAACAAATATTCTAAACCACACGAACCTGCTATTCACCTGGATGTAAGGTTAGTGAATTACCACGTGATATTCTACCTGTAAGAATTTAAATTTTAATTTATTATGACTAGCCTTAGAATTAGGATGCGAATAATTAATGTATCGATAAAATGATGACTAGGGCTTAGAAGTTAAGCCTGCTCAATCGACATCTGACTGTTAGACTACACACTTGAAAAAACTAATGAAGATTTGTATATCATCCTATAGGGCTTTGGAGACCAGTTGCCAATACGAGGGTGCCTGATGATGCCAGGCCTGGCCGTGGCAAAACGTCGTATATGAAATAAAAGGCGTGAATAAGAAGAACTGGCGACCTGTTTAAAAACAACCCTAATCTATTCAAATACCTCTCGAACACTGAGTGAAATCGTAGCTTCTAATGCTATGCGGATAACGCTGGTGTTGAGCGGACACTTATCGAAATTATAGTCCAAAAATATGAATTATCTGTCTTTTTCGTGTAAACTACCTCCTTCCTTTTTGTCACGCTTTATACCGGTCGTGTATTTTTGTTAAACGAAAGATTTTGATAGCAGGCGGGGAAATGGGTAATATTAAAGGCTATCAATGGTCGCGTGCAAAAAATAATTTGTGGTCGTAGCTCACACGGTCAACAACGATAAACACAGTGCGCTACCGACCGCGTGAATAACGAGCTATGGGGATGGTGCTTCTTCCTTTGGGTGAATGTCACGTACACGAGCACTTACATAACGCGTGAGGCAAGTTGTTGCAGCAGTCGAATGGTTTGGTCCGATGAGCATGCACTACTTATCACAGTTGGTCTTCCCCTGTTTATTTAATTTACTCGACAATCCATTGAAAAAATACGTAACTCAATTCGTTGAAAGTGATGGGATATTGGCAGCAAATTTTAGATGGAAAGCCCCAAAACGCAACACAATTGCAATGTCATCGAAAGGGCCTATCATTAACGCGAGGGCAACGAACGGGCTTCTCACGTAATGTCGTTTCTCAACTCACTGGTGCCACTGTACCCGTGTAAGTGGAACTCGAAATGCTCGTAAACCGTACAAGTTTGCGAGGCGTCACCAGCAGAACTAATTTCGTCTGCGTCTCATGACGGCGAACACAACTGGAACATTTTTCTGCTTCGTTTTGAATGCACGATTCAAGAACATCATTCAAATAAAGCATTCACAATTCTCATCAGCGTTTAGCCCTAGAATGCTAACATGGAGTAAATTTCACTCCCACTGGCAGATATAGATGTTTTCAAGTGCTTTCCCGACAGTTAGCACGCTGTCCGTCCAGCTATGCCTCCCCTAGGATTCCTCTTTAGTTATGGCCCAGCTGCCAAGGCAAAATTAGCTCAGGTACATGTGGTACATATCATGTTACAAAAGTAGCTATGGCGATTTACCGGGCCAATTTGCGAATCAAACCTTAATGATTTGGAGACCGAAATTTTGGGAAAGATGAACTTATCTTCAAGCTGCTGAAGAAAGATAGTGTGACGGCTGTGTGACAATTTGGAAGAATAAGCGAGAGCTGCCTTCTGAACTACTGAACGTCAACTACAAGAAAAGAAAAGTTGGAACTTTGATATTTCCCTTCCTCAATATCATGACTGTGATGTCGGACAAGCCAAAAGCTAACAAGCTTGCTTGGTATCTTCCTACCATGAAAGGCAGACACCAATTATGATACACGGGAATTTATACTGAAGATGTAATTGTGTAAGAAATAAAGATTTCCCAAATTGCTTTACTTACGTGATGCCAATTTTATTTATGGCGATTCGGAAATGTATATGCTTTATATAGGACTAAAAAATAGTCAAATTATACACAGGAATAATTTTGTTCAATTTTCTTCCTTACCTCAATTAATTTCAAATTTGGTAGTGCAAAGAACACATGGGGAACCATCCTGGTAGTTCGGAGTAAAAATTACTCCGTGTTAGCATTAGCCATCCACAGGAGCTATGTTAGCATTTTAGGGTTAAATGTTTCAGCGATATTATCACGAGATGAATCAGAATCGGAATGTTTGTAGAAGCTGTGGTTTACGACGGTTCGCTTTGACGAGTTGCTTCATGAGGCCGCACAAATCTTATCTTTTCCTTCCCACGGACGCAATCGTTCGATTACTTCACATCTTCTCATTCTTATCGGCAAAATGCTTTGATCAAGCTGATAGCATACTAAACTTGTGAGAACCATACTGCCAGAAATGGGACACAGGGACAAATTATAATTATACACCAGTAACTAGAAATGAGCACGTTCGATTGCTTTTGCTCGAATAATCAACCAATATTTCATGCAGAAAGTTACCCTCTCCGATTCTGGGGGTTTCAAGGTGTCCATCAAAATCATGGGGGTGGGGAAAGGTCAAAATGTGTATTTCGAAAAAAAGATTTGCGACATTTTTGGCGATCATTTGGCGTGTGGGGTATCATTTTCGATTATATTTTGAACGCTGAATCCAATGAGACGGATCCCAAAACGATTGGTACCCATTCGGAAGAGATTATGGGTTAAAATAGGAATCTACCTATTTCCCCCATTTTCTCCATGTTCCTGGTCCAAGGAATAACAAAATCCTGTGAAAGAATTTGCAGCGTTTTTGGTTCGTTATTCCTTGAATAATGTCAACCTATGTTTTCACTGCAGAATTTCAATTTCTCGGTTTCGGACGCTAAATATATTGGAATAAGTCGGGGACACCCCACAAATATTCACCGTTTTCACCCATTTTCTCCATGCTACTGTTCCGAGGAATAATCAACCCTGTGAAAGAATTATTCATAGCGTATTATTTTGCGTCACGTTTTAATTCGAAATTTCGTCTGAATTCTCGAAAAGAAGGCAACTTTAAGCTAGGTTTCGCGCTGGAGTGGAAAATTTGCCCCAAGCACTCTTCTTCCCGGTGAACGCGAAACCATTAGGTGGAAAAAGGGCCTTTGAAGTTGCGTATCAGAAAAAGGGGAGGACATGAAAGCTACAGTTTCACTTGGCTTGATACCACGAGTATTGTATAATGAGAAATGTGAAGTTCAAAAATAAAAATTTGCATTATATGAACACTATTTCAGGTTAGATAATTGACATTGTTGAACTTATGAACACAGATGAATCAAATGAGATTCAATGAGAATGGAAAATTTTAAATATAATTTCATATTTCGCAGGCTGAATACAAATCAATAAGGATTTGAGGCTTAATTAATACTCCCAGTTTTCGTTCACACCATTCACCACTGCCATTCTTAATAAGACCACACTATCGCCTTGATTAGTGAGCAACACGCCATGAAGAAACCTGAACCTTGTCCATATTTTACTGAATTCCCTCTCATGGTTGAAATTTAAACACGTTTTCGTCTGATCGTACAAATATAATTTGGATGCTGAGGAATTGTCAGCAAAAATCGTTGTAGGCGAGCCTATTGCGTTTGTCGTGCTTGCAACCACCTCTAAAAAATACAACGAATATTTACATGGAATAGTTACTTTGCCATAGGACTCACCCACCACTTCAGCGACCATGAAGAAGACGCACAGTATGCTGGCGACGACGAGCTTCCTCCGCGCCTTTTTGAAATTTCGAAACGAATCATCTGAACGATCTTGATGGCAGTGGTCTTCTGGAAATTAACAAAAGTAGAGATTAGTAGGAAACTTCACATTTCTACGAGGTACCATGGTTGTTCTGCAGCAAGGGCCACTGTTTTGAGTGTCTCAAACGCAGTAGTTTTTCGTATGACATGCTTCAGAATGCTCTAAATAGAGCATTTGTTACTTCTAATTAAAATATGAATACGTAGGTAACTAGAATGCTTTAAGCACATGCTTCATCACGCGAAAAATAATGTTCCTAATCAGTGCTATACTTCTTATCAAGTTAGTGATAAACTATTTTTTTAAATAAATTGATACATTTTGTCATTCCGAACTGCGAGTCCTATAGAAAACTCTCCGAATGATTTGAGATAAAACCGTTAGATGTCTGATTTTGATCCTCAATTTTCAGAGCTCAAATTTATCACCTAATTCGTCTCAATCAATCACAAAGAAACATAATTATTCTCGATTAGCGGGTTTCCATTAGTAAGATTCCTTCCTGAAGTATTGATTTCAATAGAATATCCAGAACACAATGAGAATCGATCGATCATTTTTCACTCAATCTTCACTGCATTTGGGATTTTCGTTAGTGTCCGCCCTTGAAATCGACCTCGAAACAGTTTTAAATATGAGGTGGTCCGACTCTGGTCGAACGGATCAAGTGTTTGAGCTACGTAAGACATGCATATATTCATGAGGCGAAATTTTTGGACGGAATCAATCCACGCAACTGCGCAACCATGCGCAAGTTACACCAACTTTCTTATTTCAAATTCGGACCGCAACTTGTCAATGCTGATTTGGATCCTATCCAAACTTTCATGAAAATTTGATCCCCTCAACCAATTTTTGCACTGCGCGCAACCGGTTCAAAGTTGCGCAACCCCGAAAATGTCAGATGGTGGATAATGAAGAACTACGAGGTTTGTTAATAACTTTCATTCATTTTCCATTTATTTATTCAAGCAATATATAAACTATATCATTTATTACTTTTCAACTTTAAAAAATATGATTTTTTACGCAATTCAAACGAATTTTGGTCATTATTCCGCCAAAAATTGAGTGGAATCAAAAAACGGATAGCATCTCGTGAATCAGCATTAAAAGAACAATGAAAATTCGTGTGCCAAACATTAATGTTCACCATCATCATGTGCGCAATAAAAAAAAATTGCTTGAGGTGTCAAATTTTCATGAAGTTTTGGGTAGATACCGAATCTGCAATAAAAATTTGAAATAATAAGGTTGGTGTGACTTGCTGACATTGTTGAGCGGGGTGCACAAATAATATGATATTCAAAATATTTGCAAAAAAATATGAAAATTTGAACAAAAAAAAATATTTTTTTTTTGTTTACTCCCTTTTGGATGATTTTAAGGGAAGGGAATAACTCGTGGGACACCCTGTATATTATTCAGTTGGCTCAAGAACGCCAAGTACAGTTTTCAGATAAAAACCTTATTTTTCACCTCTCTTTCGATTGAGAGGCATCTGTGAGCTCAGTTGAGGTTACAATTTAGGAACAGACTCGTTGGAATTCAATATGGACAAACGACTTTTTTCAACTCAAGAGGTTCTCGTTACTTGAAGAACTTAAGGGTCGTTGTTAGAAAGGTGCATCGAGCAAAAGAAAGAGAATGAACGGGGGTCTAATATGCTGACGAGCGAGCAACGCCGGGAACAAAGGTGTGCTAACGAATCTGAAATGTGAATCTGATGAAAGATTTTTGTCAGAAGAAAATTATCGCTGAATTTCTACAGGCACAACAAAAGAGAGTGATTAGCGTAATTTTGAGTGTTCAAAGGAAAACACCTCTTTGCTCCGAAGACACAAACGTAACCACTGGGGATACTTTTTGTCTTGGAGGGGGTATCTCTACGTGACGAAAACCACAGTACTTTGCAGTCTTTCAATCAGGAGGATATTATTAACTGCTTCACCCATCAACCTCATGTTTAAAATATTTATTCTTCTGAAACTTAAATTTTGTCTCATCCTTCGTGTAGGTAGTGTTCAATAGCCCTTTAGGGGTGAAACCGTAAACAAAAAACCAACATATTTTAATATTGGTAATATATTAATATTTGTATGTGATAAAACCAAAATGCGCAACAAACTGCGCTCGAACTACAGTTGAGCGTTACACTCAGTCAAAACGCAACATCTTTTATCGAGTTGGGAAAGTCAATATCAAGGATTCATGACATCAAAACGTATTCATAAATTTTCACACCCCATTGTGGCAGTTTATTTTGAACTATTCAAAGAAACTTACTCCTTGACCTACGGTTACATTCATAAATATCTTCTGAGCTTGTAAAATGTTCAATCTTCTTTGCCTTCAAGTTTGAAAGAAAGTTGTGTATTAATTTGTGAGCATTTAATTTGGAAAATACTTTAAAGTGAATTGCCTCGTTGAGTGAGTAAAATTTTGCCTTCAAAAGCGTAATTCAATATAATTTTTGGCGGAAATATAAATGAAGTCAAAGAAGTTCGTTTCTTACGTAAATAATGACGAGTTGAAAACTAAAAATATTGTCACGGTCATCACTTGTTACAAATCATAAGTCCCTAACGATGTCTCTAATTTGTTCTTTTCTTATAAGCACTTCTCATTTAGGTGCTTGACTTCTCACATTAAGAATGACTCGTTTGATACAGAAGGAGAGGAAAGGGCAAAAACACGTGGTAGGTTTTGGCAAAGACTGAATTCAGTGGCAAACTCAGCCAAGGATTCGCTAATGTACGTAATCCGTACGGTCATCAGTCTTGATTTAGATCTGCGGAGGCTGTGATTGGCTCTATCATCTTGGAATGATAAGTTGCATGGTTGACCGCACGTTGTAATAAGTCACAAATTGCAAGTCATATATATGCAAGTTTCCTCCACCGGTTTGCATTGGCATAGTATTGCCTGTGCGCTGTAAATTGCAGGTATTTCTACGGCAGCAGGGTTCACGAGTGAGGGTATTTTTCGTCTTTTTCAAAACGTATTTCAGTCTAAAAGGCTGTCAAACTTCCACTTCATTGATATCTATTACACAAAAATGCTGTAAATCGTGTTCCAGTTTAATGGAAACGTTCATACAGCGGAAAATCATCATATTTGACTGATGATTTCAGCTTGAACGAACGATAAAACAGATTTTCGGGAATTGAAGCGTGCGAATGGAAGCGCCAAATGGACTAGCCTTAAGCTTCGAGGCGTTCTTTCATTCACAATGCTCACTACGTGTGACCTGCCCTACTTAGCACGACAATACAGACTATGAATCAACAGATATAGTTTGAGGCATCTAATGCTAATTTCCAACCTTTAAAGTAGGCGTTTATGATAATGTTTCCAAATTAAATTGATTTATTACCGATTTATATATTTTCATGCACACAAATCATACAATTTTAGGAATCTTCTGGAATAATTGTCCCTGAAAACATTCTTAATTTCCACCTTTATGAATTTTAGGCTCAAGCAACAGGCATTTCAGAGCCCTCCAAGGATATTGTGACTTTGTAGTATCACATTGGCAATAAACAAATTTTAAAATCGATAAGCTGATAGTGTTGTTTAACAAAATAGACTGTCAAAATGCAATTACTTCGTCTAATATTATGACCAGGAGCTCAACAAAATATTAGTTAAGCCACACTGTTGGCTATAGGGGTCAAACTGACTACAGCCACAATATTCCTTCAATCATAAAAACGTTTCATTAAGCAACAATCAGTTGCAACGTAATTTAATGCCCAGTGGGAATGAGAGAAGTACATTTGCCTGCAGGGAAAACTAACACAAAACAACGCTATCGAGCTCAATCAATTTATCAACCATGTCATCATCAAGTCAAATTTCAAAGCCGAAAACGCTGCAAATTCTTCACAGGGGTTGGTTATTCCCAGACCAGGAGTAAGGAGACTCATTTCAATCGATTCAGCGTCCAAAATTTAGTGGAAAATGATACCCCACACTCTTAGGTACTAGATATCTCGAAAACCCACATTCGAAATGGGTATATAGATACCCATTTTGACCCATAAACCTCTCCCGCTATGCACCAATCGTTCCGGTGTTATTCGAAAAATGGATTTTTGGTGATCTAGGCGTGTACGGTATCATTTTCCACTAAATTTTGAATGCTGATTCAATTGAGAATGGGTCCCAGAATGATCGAAGCCCACCGTAAGAGGTTATGGGTCAAAATGGGTATCTATCGACCTATTTCGAATGTGGGTTTTCGAGATTTCTGGTATCTAGGCATGTAAGGTATTATTTTCCACTAAATTTTGGACGCTGAATCGATAGGGATGAGTCTCCATGCTCCTGGTCCGAGGAATAAACAACCCCTGTGATAAAATTTGCAGCTTTTTTGTCCAAATTCTAGGTATGGCATTGATTTTAAAAAACAGAAGAATTTTATTTTTCTGTAAGTAAACACTAAGCTTCGAAATTTCGTGAGTGCAGAATATTGAAATTAAGGCTACCGACACGCTAATAATTGAACAATGATGAAATAATAGATACATAATAATTTAATGATTTAAATGTTATTATTGTTATGTTTCCATGAAAAAGGCATGCATCTTAATTGTGTACAGCAGACGACGAAACGAACTTGATGCTTACAAACGGGTGGCATAGATTTGCGCTTTATTAGAACTAATTTAATTTAAAAAAACAATTAATTAATTTAATTTGAAACCCACAGATGTGATGAACAGTCTAATAATGGTTTTCTTGCAATTTCGAAGAAAAGTTGTCGGTTAGGGGCCGAGATGGCTTAAGAATTGAAATGTCTGATTAAAACAGGGTCTGAGAGAGATGGCTGGGAATTAGAGCGCTCATGATGCTTGTTCAGCTGTTTCCTAATTAGTTTAATTCTAATAAAGTTTCATTCTACAGACGAGTGTTAGTATATTAGCGTACTGAGATGAACTGAGACGGAGAAAACTATCGTTTCAAATCGCCAGAGGTCTAATAACGGAGAAATACGTGGAGACAAGGACGAACACGAGAGGACGATCACACCGTTTGACAAAATTTGAATCATTGTACCTCTACCGATGGAGATATCTTCCGAGCGTTTTGTCCCATCGTCTCCAATGACCGTCGCACAGCATCCAGAAGGTTTTCCATGTATGCAAACAATAACTTTCGACGTACCTGGTTGCGCACTTGCCATTGCTGCTAGTGACCCGTATTTGTCAGGGTCGTGTGACAGGCTGGAACACAGGAATTAAGGCATCGCTGAAATTCGCGGGTGGAAAGGTATAATTTTTTGGGGAAAACTTCTCGATAAATCACTTTCACTTGGCTGGTACACGTGAGTGGAAAGAGTCGCGTTTTTAAAATCGTGTAAAAAGAGTTGGGATTATCATAGAGAAATTTAAAAAAAAAAATCTAATTTATTATGCACGTAGGTTTGTTACAAAAAAACGCGAGTGCGAACGACACGCCACCTAAGTTCCTGGAGGCTCTGAACGAACTGCGGGAGTGGCGTTGTAGCGGACAAGCGTCCTCTCACTCCCCCCTTCCTGCTCCTACCCACCACCGTCCTAAACCCTACCACCCCCGAATAATTATCACAAAGATACTTACAATGTCAAAGGCGTTTTCTCCCCAGGATTCATTGTTACAGAGTTCAAACTTCCCCTAGGCATGATCGCTCGATCTCTCTCGACAAGACACTACCCAAGATAACGTACAACGGTACTTGAATGAAACGTTTATCTGAAGTGTCTAATTGTACTGATAAAATGATTGATTGATTAAATCGTTTGGTATTTACCTTCGAAATAAATCCGATTTCTCTCGGTTCGTACAATATTCATTGGATCACGCTCCGGTACAACATTCAAATCGTAGTCAAACAAAAATATTTAAGAGATAAAACTCTGGAAAACTATCGTTCTTGGAGAACGTGACCAGTCAACGATAAAAATTTGTGAGTAGGATTTTCTCCGATATCACAATATGACTCTGATTCATGTTTTTCCAGAAAAGCGCCACTAAACAGTTACGTGGCAATAAAAATTGATAACAGTTATAGGGGTGTTGGAATGTGCTTTACCCGATTTTCAAAGAATGTAAATGTCACCATTGAAGTACATAGTTTAAGGACACATTTGACAGAACCGTTAATTAACTGGTTTTTGATTGATTATTTTTCAATAATCAACCTAGTTTTCATTCAGAAAGACAACCATTCCGATTTTATTAGTAGGAAATTTTCTAAAAATCTTAAATTTTGGTCAGAGACCTGTTTTTGGCTTTAATTGGTCCTCCGAACTTTTCAGCTCGAATGACCCAAATTTAGGGGGGTAGGGGTCAAAATGTGAATTTTGAACTATGGATTTTCGAGATTTTTGGCAATTTAGGAGTGTGGGGTACCATTTCCGACTAAATTTTAGTCGCTGAATCCAACAAAACGGGTCCCGGAACGATTGGCACCCACCGGAGGAGGTCATGGGTCAAAATGGGTATCTACCTACCTATTTTGAATATGGGTTTTTGAGATTTCTGGTACCTAGGCGTGTGGGGCATTTTCCACTAAATTTTGGGCGCTGAATCGATTGGAATGAGTCTCCATGCTCCTGGTCCGAGGAATAACCAACCACTGTGCGTATTTGCAGCGTTTTGTTCTAAGAGGATCTCGTTGATGAGGGAAAGCATATTTCAAACGACTGGCGAATAAATCAAGTGAATATTCTGCCAAAAATGTAGGTATTCTCATTACTACAAGCCCTGTTGAACCTAAGCGGAGTTAACTGGTGTATCAAAAATTCAATGTTCCGATCGGGGAACATTCCTGATGACAATGAAACAGTGGGCTTGTCAACTACTACAATAGTTGTCAACCGGAAAACGAAACTCGCTATCGACGAGGGAGAATAGAACTTAACACACGGGCTCATCAGCGGTGTGAAAAGGTTTTTTTCTCTTTTGGCACCAGAGCCATCTAAAAACAAAAACCTAATTTTTCTCAAGTCCCACGGCTCTGAAATAGAAAAAAGAATAACGATGGCGATACTAGACCTTCCTATGACTCAACTCCGAGGGAGGGTCTGTCGATTAGCAAGAGGCGACAAGGCGATCAAAGAAAGGACGAGTTTTTAGTTTTTTAAAATTTATTTATCAATTAGAAGCTCATGAATTTTATAAAAGTGAATTTATTGTAGAAAGAGGCACTTAAACCATGAATGATTCATACGAAAGTCTCAAAATTGGCGGCTAAGAAGGAATAAAAGGCTGATTTGAATGATACTTCCACGATATTTTGGATTGTCGTTATTATTATGAGATTCTTAGGTGATAAATCTGAGATTTGGATGTTATTACGAAGTTGTCTAAGAATATGGCTTCCCTCTCTTCGAGCAACATGGAATTTTGCTCTATTTCTAACGTCGAAACTGTTATTGACTTCCCACTAAGTAGTCCAAAATAGGCCTAATGAAGCAGACGTATTACTTTTACGGTCAACTAAGGCGATTTTGGTTAAATTACACTCACATTGCCGGTAGAATCTCAGATGACGTGGATTTTCCTGACACCATCATGATTAGGTCACAATAACTACGCGATCAAACGAACGACTCATGCGCTTTGTAATCGTAGGATGTGGGAAGATGTAGTTTGCGTGTAGATACGTGCATACTATTCTTTTCAAAGTGGATGTTGCTTCTTGTTTTTGTTTGTGCTGATAAAGATACAACACAATTCAAGTAACCGCCAGTGTCCGTCTTTGACCTAATTTATAGCAAGCACGCTGATAATGTTGTGTTATGTAGTTTAGAGGATGTAAGAAGTTAGGCTAAGGCTAAGAAATCTAGAATCTATTTCGATTCGCAAGTCATTAAAATACGGCGTTTCACTCACGTTCGGTTATTCAACCACACTTCGGATGATGTTATCATGCAATAGCCTTTTTGAGGAATTCAGTTTGGCTGTAGACTAGTACTTACGGGATTCAGATGAAACGTGAGTTCACTCAACCCTAGGCGATCCCGTCTAGAAATCGTCTTGACGGGCAATCTTCTGACTTTGAGAAGAAATTACTCCAAGATAGCTTCAACGGTTTCTCCGATTCGAAATGGTACTATCTGTTAACGTTCAGATAATGTGGAACAACTGCGCTGCTCTGACAAAAGCTTTGTCGTATGATAAAGAATAAAGCTAATAACAGTGTCCTAATTGTCGTGTAAAGTCCCACGAACATGGGAGTCGGATACGAATGAAAGGGCCTGTCATTCGGAGTTTGCACAGGCGGATTGTGATTCTTGACGCGATAGTAGACCTGATAGAACATGTTGTCAGTTGAGTTTATGTAAAACAAATACCTACTCCGTATCTAGACATGATGAATGAGCCCCGAGCTGGATGTAGTGGGAGACCTCACAATTTCTTTAAAATTAATTAATTATGGAACTGGTGTAGGTATGCCTTTTCAACTGTCCTTTCTGCAAGGTGGAATATAACCCAATATTCAAGAAAATCCTCTTAGTAGCCCAGAACGATTGGCACCCACCGGACGAAGTTATGGGTCCAAATGGGTATCTATCTACCCATTTGAATACCTATGTATCTAGCACCTAGGCGTGAGGGGTATCATTTTCCGCTAAATTTTCGACGCCAATGAAATTGATCGCGGGACGATTGGCACCCTCTGGATGAAGTTATGGGTCAAAATAGGTACCCATCTACCCATTTCGAATGTGTGTTTCCGAGATTTCTGGTAACTAGGCGAGTGGAGTATCATTTTCCACTAAATTTTGGACCCTGAATTGGTTTGGGACCCGCCACAACCACTGTTTCCTAATTTTCCCCATGTTGAAGATATGAGTCTCCATGCGCCTGATCAGAGGAATAATCAACCCGTGTGAAAGAATTTTAGCGTTTTTTCTATTCAAATTGTGTGAATTTTGTGTGTATATTCCTCTTTCGGGCTCTGGCTTGTAAGGTGGAGAAGGGGTGGAGGAGAAATATCTGATAGCCTTTTTCAAGATGTATTGTCTTGTGCCTGATCGTGTGTAATAAGTAAATGCGAGTAAAATGGTCCTGAAAACCATTATAAAATACGTTCATAGTTTCAAATTACGAAAAAACATCATGTTCGATCATACTGTAGGTAGTCATGTTCATATCAAAAGTACACATAAACAGCATAAAACTAGATTCAGAGATGAGCTTATTCATAAAGGTCAGGAGGAAGCCGAAATGTTTTGAAAAAGAAATGGACGGTTTAACATGGTAATATCCACATTAAGCGAGGGATGAAACATGGATGTACGATGTTGGTGAAACATCGATGTCCAATGTTCAACATCGATGTTTCGGGACGTCATTGATACAGATGTTCCAGCCTTGCAACATAAATTATTATCACTGTTTAGTTTTAGTTTTAGGCACTCTATGTCACTGGTCTGTGGACCCCAACTCGACTTCAAACAACATAAGAGAAATAGTGCTGCTATTCATGCTTTGTGGGGAAATCTAAAGGGAACGAAGTATGTTCAGAAAAATATGAGAGGGGAAATGCATCTGAATAATGGACACGGAGACCAAAAATATGTACAGGGGAATGCTGTGTTAATTTTTTATTTACTAATAAATACAAATTTTGGTGAACTCATAAACCAAAAAATATGCATGTGAATACGAAAACGGTTGTGAATAGAAATATAAATGAAGCAAAGATCATATTTTACATAAAACCTTCCCCTTAACTGACATTTGTTCGAGAATTTTCCCGATATTTTTTTTTTTTTTTTTATTAATTTAACTTTTAGTATATAACAATACTCTTTGTTGTGATAGTTGGTAGTGATACATGCAATCCTTTGCAGAGATTGCGTGGAACTTGATTGAAGGTCACTGTCCATTAGCAGTCCTTCCGAATTTGAATAACACACGAGTTCTCGAGTTCATTCACTGTCGCTGATGGTTGGTAGGATCCCGATATGTGTACTTTTTTGGAAATTATTTCATATTTACTGGAGTTTATGTTTATGTGAATAAGTATCTCTAATGTTTCTAATATTCGTCTAAAATTAAAGTCATTTTTGAATGACTAAATTGACATCACATGTTGGTAATTCTTGTTAACTTCTTCCTTTGAACCGCTTGGAAATTCAAATTTGACTGTGAATTTGATACAAATGTTGCTATATTGTGGTGAAATACATAAAACACATTTGGTCGAAGGCCTGATAATCGGTGCTTGCCAAAATAGAATTGAACAGCAAAACCGAAGTCGTAGGTATTTCTCCTAAGCAATGTGCATCACTCGGCTTTTTGTTGTCCACGGGCAAATCTAGGCTGTCTGGGAGTAAATTCGGCGTGAAATTGCCTAACGACGGGAAGGGACGGTTCAGAGTTGATCCTCGTCGGGATACCAACCGTTCCAGAAGGTCTGGTGGCCGCCTTCCTAGTTTTCTTGTCCACCTGTCTTTTCCGACCTTTACCGCCTCAGTGGAAATATTCGCGACGGCCCTGAAGGTTTAGAACGATCTTCCCTTTACCTGAAACTAATGTGTTGAGGCTGTGTGAAAGGGAGAACTGAGAAGTTCATCGAATTTATAATTTAACGTCAAGTACAATTTTTGACTGTAAAACTAAAATCGTTGACCTCCTAAATGCAAAGTTCATCTTCCAAGTTTCAAATTCCCTCAATCGTTGAACGGAACTCACGTCTGGGTCGATCCCGTTACATCACACAATCTCCACCTCGAAAATCAAAATTACATCACCGCGTAGACCCCAAAATACTTCGCGGGGTGAGGAAGTTGCCCGTGAATGTTGTTAGACTTGTTCCGTTTTACTCGTGACCTCCTTTTCGCGTCAAATCCTGACCACGACTGCATAATCGCTCCAAAGGTCTGTGTAAAGGATTCCACGAGAGAGTATCGAAAGGGTTGATCGAGTCCATAACACGAATTTTGAATCGATTTTTTCCTCAACTTTTAGACCGGAACAGAGTTGATCGGATTGGGATGAGTGGCTTAGCTCGTAGCCGAATCCATAACAGCATAACAACGATCGATTTTAGGATTTTTTATCATGAATCAATTTTGTTGGAGGTCCGTTTTCGATTGATTAAACAATGCATTAAAGTGCTAAATAAATAAATGAATAAATTATCAGATATTGAACAATAAATTCCATCCATACACTATTTGATAGTGAATAATATGGGTATATGGGAAGTAGAAACGCCGAGAATCATGACATGATTAACCTGCGAACAAAATATAAATATAATTAAATATAAATAATGAGAAATAAGTTGAAACTGAGTCATTCAAGCTTGAGTAAACTTCGTTTATCGGAAAGGAGATAAACATGTGTTATTCACAACTAGGGCCCAAATGCAGTCCATGTGACTCAGTTTCAACTTATTTCTCATTATTTATATTTACTATTCATATTTATATATCAACTGTTGATATTTCGTTTTCAAAACGGGTTTTAAGGTCTGTTTGAGCAGGATGGATAATAAGGATTTTGCTTATCACTTATATAAGTAGAAGACTTCAATGGTACTCAAACCCACGAGGTTCACTTGGAATGATAAATCAATGTTGAATCATTTGCAGTGTTATCCCCTAACTATCGAATCATTGTTTAAAAAAAAAAAGTTGAGTCAGCAAACCAGCAGCGCAGTCTACAAAAGACCATTTACGAGTCATTTCCCTTAGGCAGGTCTCTTGTTTCACGCTCATAGGAGAGAGTTTAGATTGGGATAGCGGACACGCTTTAGATGAGATAGGTAGGTCCGTAGTAGATAAATGTTTGAAACAGGAATGGAAAGTAACCACCTAACTTGATAAAGTTTTTTGATGTAGAGATGGAAAGTGTAGTGGGATGAACGACCGCTTTCAATCGTTATTGAAGATCGTTAAAAGATGGCAAGTTTTTTTGGAGACTGAAAACCATCCGAATTCATCGTAGAGAAGTTGAAATTTCTCCTTTTAAATGCATTTTTTCAAGGGCTCATCTTTCAACAAATTTTGGATCTAATTTTCCTTTACAGTAGATAAGACCTATGATAACCAAAGCAATCTTGCCTTTCCTTAGCACACGAGTGACATGAGGGGCCCACCGAAGTTCTCTATCAAGCACTACCCTTAGGTATGTGACCTCTTTAGAGAGGGTCAACCTTCATCCCTGGAGCTTGAGAGGGCAATCGCTGTTTTTCTTCTGCGTGTGAAGGAAACCATAATGGTTTTGACTCGAGTAGGTGCAAGCCCAATTGTCACATCTCTGTTGGGTGGTATCCAGCTCATTTTGCATCCTTTCTGACACAGTTGAGTCAAATTTGCCTCTGACAACAATTGCTAGGTCGTTTGCGTAGGATACTGCGTCAGAGCCTTCATTTTCCAGAGACCTGAGGAGGTCATCTGCTACCAGCAGACAGAGCAATGGTGAGCATACGCCCCCTGTGGAAATCCTCTAGCGGACGTGATTTTGGGCGTTCCTCCTGTCTGTGCTCGGCAATGCTCATCCGGCTGCCTAGTACCGCCACGATCCACTTGGTGACGTTAGGATGTACACCCTTTCTGTTCAGTCTCTGTTTGAAAAACCCGTAGGATGTACAGTCATAGGCACCTCCCACGTCAGAGCAATCTCCCCAGATTTAAGGGATCCTTTGACCAGCTTTGCAAGAGCCATCTCCTTAGATCACCCCCGAGGTATGCGTGTTGGGCCTCACTCTGGGGAGAGAGTGTGAGGTGGTCTTTTCTTATGGTTAACGATTTTCTCCATGGCCTTAAGAGGGATGGAAGTAAGGCTGATGGGCTTTTGAGACTTGGCATTACTAGAGGAGGGTTTGCTGGCATTAGGTATGAAATCACCCTCACCACGCTGACCCTAAAAGGGGGAGGAGAGCATCCAGAACCTTGTTGTGTTGTAGCTTAGCCGGGAAATCCTCCCTCCCCTCAGGAGTCTAACACATAAATATGGCACGAATCATCTCAGTATCCGCTGGTTATGTGGTAACGAACAAAATATCTGAACTTTAAGTGGGTATATTTTATGAGAATACACTAAATAAGCGACACCCGGCCATTCTTCGCGAGATAGCTCCAAAATGAAATCGTTACTTATCCCACGCGTACAAGCCTCGAAGATTCCTAGGTAATTTGTTTCTGCTCCAGTTACGAGCTAGGTGGAGCAGGGCACACTTGATACGAATTTTACCCGCGTTAGAACAGTATGAGCGTCTTTCGTCTATCGTGGTTATGTCGCAAGACGATGACGTGTTCTGATCACCGGAGTTTACGCAAGTCAGGTTTGAAGATTGTGAATGATAAGAGTGGGCACTTACTTATAAAACATTATATATCCATCTCATCATATCTTATGACCAAACTATATTGATTACAATCTGCGTTCGGCTTAGTTTCCCACTTATTAATATAATTTTAATAAGGTATTAACACCAAGCATGACAAATTCATTGTGCATACTTGTCCTGCTTGACACAAACTTTCCTTTCTATGTTTCAAACTTCGAAGATTCCAAATCCAAAGGTCAATTCTTCCATCAATGAAGTTTGATACCATAGAACAGCTGCTATCATATTTTCACAATTTCACAAATTTTACCGTTTTTCTGCTGTAAGTATGTGCTTTTCCGTTAAATATTTGACCACTCAGGGCAGCTCAATTGCTCCCTGCATTAACTACCTACCTAGCGGAAGGAGGATCAACTACTGAAACAGTTAAATCCCAACTTCATTGAGATAATATCTCAATGAATGAATGATCTATCCATCTTGATAGGAACAAAACCTTAAGAAAATAATATTAGAGAAGAAATATTACTCTCACATAAACAACAATCAATACTTACTTGTAATGGCATATCAAAATAATGAAGTCCACCTCGCAGTGGTCAACTCTGCGAGGCCATTTTGTTTTCTCCCTTCTGATGTTTGGCGTCGTTCTGGTGTGGTTTTGAACTCGTTGAGAACTAAGAATATAGATCATGCAAGTGACAATGTGTTGTTCAATTATTAAATCCAGTCTTATCCACATTCATAGATCAAAAGGCAAATAAGAACTGTTAGTTTCAAGTGTATGAAATTCAGAGAAGACACACTAATAATTTGGCGTTTTCGTTTACTTCCACCTGCACAACAACAACAACAACAACACTATATCCCACATTCTCCAACATCTTGGGCACAACTGAAAGTTGTGCAGGCACAATTGTGGGCAAAGGTGTTTTGTTCAATAAAAGACAATATTAAATCAAATTAACTCTACCTTGGTCAAAGTATCGTGAGGTGTAGAAAGAATTAGCAGTCGAATATGCAAACACATGTTTAAAAAAGTTGTATTTCTACAAATGTCCATAGTTTTGGGTAGGTTTTTCAGTACTCTTGGTTTCCGACCCATAAAATCTCTGCGTCCATCCTTCTTTGCAGCAACCACGGAAGGACAATCAATACAATGGTCGACTAACATATTAGCCAACTGGCTTTCAACTACTTTCCTTACAAGCGCTGGAGGCTGGTCGAAGTGAAATTCCCGTCGATGGAGCAGGTCCCACTACCTTGAAATTTCACTTTCCGCCAACGTATAGCGGGTTCACATGAACGGTCTGTGCACGGACGGAAATGAAGACCGTTCCCAATCATCAACAATCCGAGCAGGAAATCATACCAGATGAGCAACCCTTCTTCGTTCATTACGCTGCCTCTAATAGTACAAGATCGTAAGGCGGGATGGAGATTTTGCTAGTTTCACACGCGGGTTTATTGCACACGGCTGAATCTTGGTAATGAAGACAATCATGTAATTATTTTGGAATCTTTGGCAGTGCGAGTCAGGAATAAAAACGCTGCGAATCCTTTCACAGGGTTTGGTTATTCCTCGGTCCATGCAGGAGCATGGAGACTCATTTCAATCGATTCAGCGACCATAACCTCTTACGGTGGGCGTCAATCATTCCTGGACCCGTCTCATTGGATTCAACATCCAAAATTCAGTGGGAAATGATACCCCACACACCTAGATCGTCAAAGAAAATCCATTTTTCGAAAATACATTTTGACCTCTATCCCCTCCCGCAACATTTGGGCTGAATAGGAGGACCAACTAGAACTTGAAACGGGTCCCTAATAAAAAATTTCATATTTTTAGACATTTTTCTACCACCAAAAACGAGGGGGACAATGGACAGACATTTGCTCATTTTGTGCTAGACACCTTGAAACACACAGACAATTTTTTTGGGGATCTCAGTGAGGTTGATTTTCTGCATGAATACATTATGTTAATTATTCAAGGAATAAACAACCAAAACGGCAATTTGGTTTCGAATTGAAACTTTAAGTATGAAAATTCTGAACAATGGTGTCAAACAATTTTTATTGGAAAATTAAATCATGTGATTATTGTTGAAACGCCAAATCACAACCTCACAATGAGACAAACGGAGTTGATGTATTTTCACAAACAATGTAAATCAGGTAGGGATTTGGCCGGTATTCCACACAGATCAGTAAGCAACTCGGGAAGCGCTTTGCTTACACAACCGTATTATTTGTGTGCGTAAAAATGTCGGGGACAACCGAGTATTTGAACACACTTGACGACGTGTCAAAGCATTTCCGTGTCGTAACTAAACCGTTCATTGGTACCCGGAGCAGGCACCGGTTTGATAGTGCAATTCTTCGGCATCTAGTTGAGCTCCTCTTCATACCTAATTCTTCAGCCGTGGTTGGTCGTTGGGTAAACAGGTCACCCGAATTTATACCTACCGAGCGTGCGAAGGCGAATGAGCAAACGAGGTGTGTTAACATCAACATCGTGCCATTTACAATCCTTTAAAGGTTAACGGAATCACAATCCGTATTGAGTAGTAATGTCGATAAATCTACATGGTGATGAGTCCAAAAATATTAGTATTGATATCAAAAGGCCTCAAAGTACCCAATAAACGCAACGATGGCTCATCTTGGGATGTTACGACAGTCTTGATACCAATACAAATTATGACCTCTGAATTTTATTAGATGTTTATCAACATGTTTTTTAGCCAATTTATTACGATAGAACTCGTTTTTCAGCAGGATGAGCATCATAGAAGAAGATAAGGGTAATATCAATAGGTAAATTACCTGCCCGATGGCTCAAGGAAACGAGAATATTCTCATTCACATTTCAATTAACTCATTTACTCCCGTAAATATTTATATAAGGGGGAATCTTTCCTTCAAAGTCAGTGTGGTAAGGGTATAGGGCCATAGTGACACGGGAAGAAACATTTTTGAAAATCCCCTGAGCTCAAGGGCTAGGAAGCTAAAGAACTGGGATGTCAAATCGAACCAGTGAATACTTTAAGCCATGTTTTGAATTGTATTTCATGACATGGAAAATATTGATAGGTAAATTGAAATTTGTAGACCGTAATTGTTCGAAGCAAATAATATGCAAACATTAATACCAACAGTAAAATGAAGAAAAAATGAAATTAGCGCCGATGGAAAGGGATGAAACACTCTCGCACAATCCTATCTTGTATTTCATTTGCCAAGTAAATCATTTGGACGAACATTTCTCCAACGCACAACTTGTTCTCGGGGTTTTCACGATTAAGTGGCCCCCGTTATTGAATCACGACTATTCACACACACGCGAGTGCGTAATTCTGCCTCTTTCATGGCTCATCCTCGGGCTCGGGAACCTGGTCAAGTACCCTATGGCGATCTGTCGGTGGAAATCTAGTTGAGAAATAGGGAGTAGCTTCGTTGGATCTTTTTTGGAAACTAATCTTCTTTGATGAAGAGGCATGACAACTGGACAATTCCGAATAATCTGATGGTGAAAGGGCATTTTAATTAGGCAAATTGGGATATCTGGCCTGCTCTGCGTAAGGATAAGACGTTAAGGTGCGGAAATAGCTTAAACGAGCTGATCTGGTGCTATGAGTAGATTACCAGAAAGATGCACAAAATCTTCAGGTTCATCCTGTTCGCTCAATTCTTTATTGGTCTCTGAAGGCATTAGATGTTCGACAAATACGCCAATGGGATGATAGTTCGGCGGTAAATCACTGTGATGGTCGATGGCATCTTCTAAGTACACCAATATAGAGGGCCCCCCACATATGCATGAGGTGGACTTTTCAGAGCTGCAGTTGCAATTTGTCATGAATGTGATGAAGATTCAACAGTTTCTGACAGCATTTTCTGCTCGTCATACAAAATCATGACTTCAAGAACACCAATGAAGAACATAGTCGTGGATCCTGGGCTTTTGACCTCTCAATGACGCATATTACTTGTAGGATGCGGTCTTACTGCGTTGAAGAAACATAAACTGGTTCAGAAGCGATTGGTGGACCCTACACAAATTGTTGCCTTGAGACGAGTTTTACAGTTTTGCGCATTTGTCCTTCTTTTGGCCAATTATTACGCAAAAGTATGATTCAACGCCTTGGCATTTCACGAATAATTGTAGATTGAATATTGCGGTAAATTTTGACTGAGATGTGAACCAATTGGTAATCAATCAGGTGGTATGGTGACCTACGAAGGCAAGTCAAATTTATAGCGGTTGATGGATTGAGTTTGGCTCTTGAACGAGAGGCTCTGTGAGGTAATTCCTTGACTTGGAAATTTCTCGACTGAATATTGAAATAAAATAAAATATCGGGCACGCATGTAATTATAGGAAGGTCGTCAGACCTTGGCGACGACAGAAGGACGAAAGGAAGCTTGAAAAAGCATTTTGCTGCACGGACGATTTACATGTGAAGTCGCTGACACGTAATTACAAGGGCCCCGAAGAGGGCATCGTAAATCGTCGAAATGAGCGTCACGACCATGACACTTGGCGATCTGCATACCTATCGACAGTCCGACCGCGGCCTCTCCAAGGTGATATCTGGCCACTTGGAGGTGTGCTCTGGCTCTGGGCTGCTGGTGTCAGACGTACGGGCTGTAAGGCCCATCTGCATACAGGAAAGGATGGACAAGAACGACGGCCTTCGGCGACCCTTTGAGCATCGGTTCAAGGACGATTCGCGTTACCTATTGAAGTTAGATGTATTCCGGTCATGGGTTCTTCCTGATAATAGGAAGTCATAGAGCATTCCGGACACTCCTCGATCACTACACGATGATAATCCTAATGTTCAGAAAAAAACGCTAGCCAAAAAGAAAAAGTCGGTAGAAAGCCAAACGTAATAAAATTTTTAAAGTAATATAATATACTCATTTTTAAATAAAATTGATTAAAAAAACTTAATATATAATGGGTGTCCAATCCCCCCTAAAACTTCTCAAAATGGGAATAAAAAATAATTTAAAAAAATTTTTAATCATCATAAATTTGTTGCATGGATTAAGGCATATGAATTTTCATTTTTTTACGCTGATTCACGAGATAATGCCAAATATGTGGTCATTTTATGGGAAAAATTTTCATTTTAGCCCGTTTGCACATGAAATAATATTTTTTGATTTGACAATTTCGGGGTTGCGTATTTATGCGTGCTCGCTGAACTGGTTGTGCGCAATAGAAAACAATTGTTTGAGGGATCAACTTTTCATGCAATTTGGGTAGAATTCGAATCTGCTATAAACAATTGGGGTTCCCATGAAAAATAAGAAAGGTTGCGCAGTTGTGTGGGGTGCGCAGAGTG
>CM034003.1:2668869-2686382 GCA_019603395.1 Cyrtorhinus lividipennis | reverse complement strand
CCAGACTATTGGCCGTCGGTCGGGCGCGAACGGATCAACACTCGGGTCCGACGGGGGATTTTCAGTTCGTAATAGGGGTCCACTGTTACGGGATAGGAATTGGCTGATCTCCCAATTCCCGAGTTCTCACCCTGAAGGAACCACGATACACTCGTTCCTTCAGGTCACTTTCACAACACCGGGTCACAAGGGGTTGACTTGCTACGCGTCGGGTGTTCCGCTTCGATGTTCCGGTTCACTTCGCGTCGATGTCCCGGTTCACTTCGCGTCGATGTCCCGGTTCACTTCGCGTCGATGTCCCGGTTCTCTTCGCTTCGATGTCCCGGTTCACTTCACTTCGTTGTCCCGGTTCACTTCACTTCGTTCCGCCCCGAAACAGGTTGTTCCGCCCCGGAACAGGTTGTTCCGCCCCGAAACAGGTTGTTCCGCCCCGCCCCTGCCTCGCCTCGTCCTCTCGAGATTATGGCGAGCAGGGGGGGCCAACCTCGTTTCGGAGATCCCAACTTTCCTTCTCTTGAGTTCGGATACGACTGCCTGATGTTCGTTCTCTCAGTCCGCTCGTCAAGTCGCCTTCCCCTTCTACTCCTCCCTGGGTGTCTTGCGCCGCCCATCGCCTAACCAATCCAATGAGGACACGCCTTCCGCCCAGCTGGGGTCAGGCGCTTGGAGGGGAAAGGGGTCGATCCGTCCCCCGCCGCCGAAGTTTCTTGACGGGGCGCATGGAATCTGCCGCCCCGTTACACTCGCATACCTAAATTAATTTCAATTAAATTCAATTGTGATAAACGACGAGTTACAAGAGGAGACTGCTCACTATTGTTCATTTCTATTCAGAGCTTACTCATAATCTTAGTAGGTTCCCACGTAGGTTCCTCGGTACCTACTTCTAATGAAATTTGGTACCCCTTTATCTAACAAATCCATGAAGGGGTCGCCAATATGTTCAAAAAGTGATTAAATAGTCATATATCGTCAGAGTGAGCCAGGATGTACCTATTGCACATATAAGCAAACCTTGGCGGAATTTATTTTCAATTTTAATTTGTTTTTCTTAGTTATTAACACCGATTTTTTATCATCTAAATATCTACAACGAACAGTGACCCAAACTTGGAAGCAGCTTCTTCACAATGGGAGGAATATTTGGGCTAATAGTGAGCACTTCGTACATCGGGTTAACCTGTATCATCGCCTGGTGGGCTCGGCAATTAGCTGAACGACTTCAAATTGAATCCCCTTTCAAGAAAATTCTTCTTCTCGAAGCGATTGCCACTTGGGAACTCTGTGCTGCTTGTTTCGAACTAATAATTGGTAAGTGGTGACAAATGCATGTTTTGGCAGTTCTTGGCAAGTCGATGGCTAGGAGGGGCTATCGATTTTCCAAGTTTCATTTGTGTTGGTGTTCTTGGTCATGTCTACAGGGAGTTCAGGTGGCGCTCTTTTGAATAGTAAATTTTAACTTTTCAAAATATGAACCGCAGGTAGTAGCTCTTTTTTTGGTGAAAATGAATTGGTTTCGTACGAAACAAAGTGTGGGGATCTCCGCCAAGACAGAGAAAGAAGAAAGAAACCCTCCACTTCCTTTTGATGTGGAGGTTTTTTCGCGTTACTGTTTTTGAATGCACACGCCCCTCACTCCTCACTCGTGCACAATGCACATGCATAGTCCTCAGATTTGTCCCATTATTTGTGTCGGTCGCATTCTCAATTGGCTTGTTCTCGCTAAGACTTTCAAAATGAATTTCCTTTGATTCCTTCATTGGCATTCAATTTGTATTTATCGAAGTTGTTAGAAGTACAACATTGTCAACTAAAAATCTCTTGAGTCTGTCTATACGCTGCACAATTAACAAAAAATTTCCCTAAATCTCATCAGATTCTGATCTGTTACAGGTGATTCTCTAACTCATTGCGAAAAATAAGATGACCCATGCCCCCTGAGTTAATATAATGAAAGGCAAAATGCCATAATAATTGGGATTGATATTAAGTTGTAACAAAAATGGCTACAATGGTCCTATGGCCTCTCATTCAGAATTCAGCTTTCTTGCTTATTGTAAGGATATGCAACTGTTGATGTTTCTGCTCTATCTGTTATGTCTCCAAAACCCAAGACACAACATTACACTTGTTCACACCATCCATTCATGTGGGCTCTCTGCGCGTGCGCTGCCACCTATGTGAACTTTGTTCCATGAAAGGTGGGGTGAAGACAGTTGTCAAAGCCTGCATTGATGCTTTATTTCCGTTCAATGAGCAGGCAGAATTGAAATACCAAATTGACAATATTGTCTTCATCAGTTCAACAGCTCCAAATGGAAGCCTCAGTTGTACAGTTACTTCTGCCCTGTCCTGGAACAGTGTTGACTGCGACAAGTGATCAGAAATCCCTCCTGAAACAGTAGTTAGTTCGACCACGCATGTATCAGTCAACTTCTGTATCAGTCCAACCAAGCCTAGAACAAACTTATCACAATTTATCACTGTGGGGAGACAGACACCCTCAACACGACCAAACGTCTGTAAATCCATTTTGTAGATGTTTTCCCGACTTCTGCAGTCAAATGTGTTCCAACAACCATTTTATACGGTTCTCCGCTTTCTATAAATATAATTTTAAATTTATTGCTTGCCATTTCACTTTTTGACAGTTGCGGACAATTACGGAGTAACAACGTACGCACTGTACCTGTTTGTACTGACAATCTGGTGGTCGAAGAACTGGGGTGACGCCACTGCCTGCCCTTACACACATTTTGAAGAAGTTGCCGAAGGGAAGCAATGGCTGGGCCAAGCCTGTCTCAAAATTGCAGCTCAACTTGCTGGAGGTCTTTTAACTTACGGGTAATCCAACGTTGCTAGAAAAGACCAATTTCATAATTACGAGGAATTACGCACCTTCAATTTATCAGCTGCTCTAACGACCAGTTTGCCATTCACTATGCATCGTTAGCTAATGGATGCATGACGAGCTTCCTGTTGTTTAGCTCGCTTCATCAATTAGTGTTTTCCACCTATGATGACGCATAAATAGTAATGATACAAATCTGTACTCTTTTGATAGTATCGTATTTTTATCAAATACGTATATAACTGTAATGATGAAAAGCAAAATACAATTCTTCCTTGCTTCTGCATCCCTATAGACATTTTTGGCTGTTTCAGGTACACTCAGTATTTGTGGGGTTTGGAAGTATCAGCTAATCACAGAGGTCGGGCTTATGAAGCCTGCAGTGCTGACTTACAAGTAAGTGAGTCAACTACCAGTTTTATAATGCATGTTCATGTTGCTGCAAGAAAACTGACATCCAAATTTTGCATTGTTTCTTCTTATTCTGCTTCATCAGCTCCTTCGTTCTCTTGGTATGCATTTGTCAACGCTTACTAGTATTGTGGGTTATATGAATATTGGATAGAAGGCGTTTTTTTAACAATTGCTTTCTGAGAAGGAAGTGCTGACAATTTAATAAGGTTATGGACAAATACGACGTTATTCTGATTGAAAATTGTGTCCAGGTACCCGCATTGATTGGAGCCGTTATTGAAGGAGTTGCTACCTGCCTCTGTCGACTTGCTTCCCGATTCATCGCAGAAATTAATCCCAATTTTGGATCCGAAATTGACGCTTTTATCGGCACGTCTCTGGTCGTAGCAGGTAGGTTACCTAAGTGACGACCCTCTTTCGGATAGAAACAAATTTTTGTGATGGGTAAGATCGAGTGAGCCTTGCCGATAATCAAGTCGCTTCAATAACAAAGTCTAAATTCCCACGATTTTCGAACAGCAACATAATTCCTCTCTCAGTAGAATCATGCTACAGTATGCATCCATCCTTAATTCTACAGAAATCGCGCTCCATTCAGACCCGCGATCCCTCACGTTGGATCCTTTTTGTCTGAACCAACTTAAATTCGAATTTCACGCTGTATAAGTGATCTAAACTAGAGAAATGAGTGATAAGCTGAAAGGTAAGACATCTTTCATATACAAAAGAGCAACTTCATGATAAAAATATATGATTCATTCGTAAAATTGCAACCAAAAATAACATCTCCGTAGTCTCAAAAACCACGAATGAACACAATTTGTGTAAATTTTATTGTTCAAAAATGATCCGTCTATAACAATTTTTATCGACATCTAGTAGGTTAAACAATCATCAATTCATAGGGATATCAGATTCAACATGCTTTACAAGGTTTATAAATTTTTGGAAATCTTCATTTTACTTTTTTTCGGAGTTACCTACTGGGGGAAGGAACAACACCCTCGAAATGGTACGAATTGTTCATCAATTGTGAAGTATTCTTGGGGATTGTATCTCTCATCCTCGACCGAACTATCATTTCCTCATAATTTACAGAACCAGATCGCGCACTTGGGAATCGTGCTCACACACTTTCTGGAACCATTTTTTTGTCTTCATTTAGTAAGAGATTCGACGTTCGGCCATTTGTCCCTACCGCAATAATTCATCTTCAGTGACGAAAAAGTCGCTCATTTTGCTGTACATGTTCCCTCGCGTTGGGTCAAAACACCTATTTATACTTTCTGGTGAACTCCACGATACCTAAAACTCGACTAAAATGTCTTGTGGTTCCAGGAATTAAACATCGAATATCGTCACAATGACCCAAAGCGAGTCCTTGAGTGCTATTCAGCTAGCTGAAACCTCCAGCACCAGATAACTATTTGATTTTCTACAATAATTTTATGTGATAATTATTGGTAGCCCTGAATTCAGATTTTCTTTTCAGCTTTCAACTATTCCGGAGGCTACTTCAATCCTGCGTTGGCAACGTCGTTAAAACTAGGATGCGACGGCCACACAGCATTTGAGCATTTCCTCGTCTACTGGATTGGTTCTACTGGAGGGGCCATCGCCGCTATTTACCTCTCGCAAAATCCCGACGTGCGAGCTAAAGTATTAGGGTTCACCAGAGACAAATCCGTTTAAATTTTATTCAAATTTGGAAAGAACCCCAGACTGCTGCATTGTTTTAAAATAAAATCCAAATATTGAAATACCTACATAGTAAAGCACACAAGGCAAAACGTGAAAAAGGGAACTTTCGCACACAATCGAACGAAAAATGAACTTCATTCGCCAACAAGAGTTGCAAGAATTCCTCGAAGGTTGTAAGTGCCTTCAAATAGGTGCTTACAATACATATAGCATTTGTATTTGAATCTTCGGGGCTACCTAACGGGCGATCTGCTGTGATTTTAGAATACTTAGTAGGTAAATTTTAAAATATTTCACTGAATTGCTCGTGACATGAACACTAATAAAGACCAAGTTTCTTCTGTACGTTTCTTCTGAGCTTCATACTACTTCGTTATCATCTGAGTGAACATAGTAAACATTTAAATCATCTGAAGCGCCGGCGTGATTGGTGAATTGTCTCCTGCAGATGCGCACATGTGTTGTCGACGATTTTTTCTCCGGTTCGATGACTGTTCCTCGATGAATGCTGCCACTTGACCTTCGAACTTTCTAAATAACCACCACCTAGTCGGACAATTACAACTCATCAGTCGGCAGTCATAGAACTGATGGAGTCGATTGATCAAGTATATTTCAGCGTCGTCGACTAGGTACCGAGAATCAAAAAGTGTCTGAAAAGAGGTAAAAACAGTATAAAGTAGTTGAACACAAAAATAAAATTGGTCCTACTACTTGAGTCCTACTACTTGAAGCTTGAGTCTGTTCATGATCAATCGTTACGTGAGGATGATTAAACTTGCGACTTAATTAAATTTGATGACGATCTCAACAGATTACGCAACTTCTTCTTGAATTATTTATTCTGTGAATACACTGACGTGACAAGGATAATATATCAGCTTAGCTTAATAGTTACTGAATTACCTTATTAATATTCATGAAAATCACGGCTTTGGCGAAGCGGACAACTATCTTAACTAAAGGAGAAAATGAACATATGCATCGAGTAGGTATTCCTACATTAACTTGAAGCGCGAAGCATCCGATTGATTGACAGCAGCAATCCTACACAATAGTCGCCAATATTTTTTTCCTCAAACACGCGACAATATGTACCTCCTTAGATTTGACAATATATATTGTGGTAGGGCATGTTTAATGTCGATTACCTTTACCGAAAAAGTTTCCAGATGGGTTCGCCGAACATTGAGAAGGTTTGTAAAATGAAATGGATTCACCCGGAAGTTTTGAGGTTTGCTGTCGGGTCTTTTACAAGATAATATTTCTCAGCTCTGTAATTATTATGATAGCGGTCAGTTTAGTATATAATTATACTGGTCCCGCGGACACATGCGTTTCTGTAGGATGTTCGACTTTTTGCGTGGAGACCTGGATAGCGGACTGAGGTTAGTGACTTGAAGACCTGTTCTAGCTGAGGTAGCCGAAATCAATCAAGTATAAATCTCTTATCAGATGATCTCCAGCCATCGAAGACTTCATGGGGAATTGTCATGCGTCGTGGCTTTCATATCCACACCAAGGGGGTATTTAGCCGGCCTTGGCCCTCCGACGAACCCGTTTCTTACAACTGCTTTCACTTTGCGAGGGATTTCTGTGGCTCGTGGTTGGCTACCCTGCTGGCGGGAGGGCTTTCCACGTCGGCCTTCCGGACCATCCTTTCCGCTCCAAACTTCAACTAAACAGTCTGCTCGGGAACAAGACTCGAACAGCGTTGGTTGACATTTGCCTGTTGACACCACGCCGTCGGTGTAAACAGATTCATCTGCGTGTTATATTTTTACACATCGACCCAACGAAGCCGGTAGTTCGTGTCTAAACTCAGCCAAAAGTTCTATTACCTGAGTCATCCCCACCATAGAAAGGCCGCATCGTTCTTCACCGGCCAAGATCGTTCAATGTCAGTTCACCGCTCGCCGCCTTCGAGATAGATGCTGAATTTTGTCAACCATACATCTCAATACTTCATCACATCACAGTTAGAACTAAAGGTAAGTTAGAGCAAACCGTTCAATCCAAAGCTTTGGCCAAATTGACCCCAAAACCTTCGTTTGCGTTGATTATATTTTGTTGTTTTTGTCAACCATCACCGCCCAAGTAGGGCTACAAATTGGTATTTTGAAAACTAGCCAAGAGGTGATCTGCTGTGACATTACCGTACTGCCTCTCAAAATTTAGCATTTCTCGCTGTTTGTTGCAAACTTTACCGCTATCGTACCTGTTCACGCTTCACTTGGTTAGTTGCCTTATCACAATTTCCTCGGAAGAGTTCGAGTGGTCCCATCGGTTAGTTCTCTCAACCAAAAGCCCATCGTGTCTGTGCGTATAAAACCGTCATTACATCGATGTTTTGGTATTATTGTGTCACCGAGAAAAGCCACTTTAGTTTCACTCGGTTGGCCGGAAAATACATGTACGATATATTTCAGGTGACATTGATTCTCACTTCAATAAACAGAAAATGCTGCAAATTTGTCCTCAATGGTTGATTATTTTTTTGAGGCAAGAATATGGGGAAAACAGATGTTTGGAGTGTCCCGGACTCATTCCAATCGATTCAGCGTCCAACATTAAGTGGAAAATGATACCCCACACGCCTAGGTACCGGAAATCTCGAAAACACACATTCGAAATGGGTAAATAAGTACCCATTTTGACTCATAACCTCATCCAGAGGGCGCCAATCGTTTCGGGACTCATTTAATTGGATTCAACGTCCAAAATTTAGTCGAAAATGATACCCCACACGCCTAGGTACCAGAAATCTCGATAACATATATACAAAATGGGTATCTATTTACACATTTTGACCCATAACTTCTTCCGGTGGGGACCAATCGTTCTGGGACCCATTTCATTGGATTCAGCGTCCAAAATTTAGTGGAAAATTATACCCCGCACGCCTAGATCTCCAAAAATCTCAAAACCCCGTTTTTTGAAATTTACAATTTGACCCCTACCCGCCCAAATTCGGTCCGATCGGGCTGAAAAGTTTAGAGGACCAACTAGAGCCGGGAATGGACCCCTGACCAAAATTTCAGATTTTCAGAAAATTGTCTACTACCAGATTGACTTTTTGCACTACATAGGTTGGTTATTTCTTGAATAATGGATCCTGGAGGAATAACCAACCAAAACCAGAAATTTTGGTAAGACCCATCATTCCGGCTCTAAATGGTCATCGAAACTTTCTAGCCCGATCGACTCAGATAATAGTATGTTAGTTAGTAGTTGAAAGTAAGTGAAACTTTATTTTCGGGATTTTTAGGAGAGAGAGAAAAGAAAGTTTATTCACAATAAAATTAAGAGAATATTTACAAATTAAAACTGCCCGAATAATGAAGCCCGTCTGTAGGCAGTGCCTGAATTGACGGGCCTGAGTTGTTCTCCGATAACACAATTTAAAAAAAAAAATAATAATAATAAAATAAATAAATTGGAAAAAAATAATAAAAATACAATAAGTAAATAAAAGCAAGCAAATAATAAAAATCAAAATAGATACCTAATTTTTATACACAGGCAAAAGGAGTGTGTGTTATCATTTTCCAACAAATTTTGGATGCTGAATCCACTGAGATTGGTCCTTGGCCGCCCTTTGCGGTGAGCATGGGTCAAAATGGGTCCAATTTGACAATGAGTGTTGAAGATTTTTGAGAACCTAGGCATGTAGGATATCACTGTTCACTCATTCTGGACGCTGAATCGATCAGAATGAGTCCAAGACAGTTCACACTCACTATTCACACCATACTCCTGCAACATTGTGGTAGAATTTGCAGCATTTACTCGATTGGTCGGAAAATACTCGTACGATGTATTTCAGATAATATTAGTGTTCATTTTAATGAATACAAATTTTTAAAACGAAACAGACAAACTTGAAAATGTTGTACAAGAAACAAAGAAAATTATGCAGCCCCCCTATACTTGGTGTTTACCCAATATATATGTTGTGGGGAAGACACAATTTCCAATCAGCTTATTACTTAGTTTATATGTTCAGTTATAAACTTGGGGATTTGCATAAAAATCTCGTGCAGATGTAGAGATAATCCAACAATAAGAAGTTCTCTTCTTTTGAAGTGCACGATCAAGACATGATTTTGCCCTTGAGCTGATCACATAATAGTCGCTCCTAGAAATTCCAGCCCCTGAGTAGGTTGATCGTATAAAAATCAAGTATCGTGTCCCACCGTGCAAGCGATGCGACCACAAAGAAACCTTGTCCATAGTCTTCTAATGACTCCTCTGAATGGATCGTGGCAACGGTGTTTTTCGACTTCCAGAGAGGATTGCTATCAAGTTGAGCGTTTATAGTGAATTATTCTCGTCGCAATTGAGGGGCTCGTTCTCCCGAGACGATTATTATCAACCGGCAGAGCGATGGTGGCGTGTTTCTGTTGCATTCAACTCTTCGCCAAATGAGTGGAGAGGCTCTAAGGAGGACGCTCACACTTCCTGCATCAATTTCACATTCCCTTAAAACTTATTTAAAACCTGAAAAGATACGAAAAAATGGAATGGAACTGATTTAAGTTGATTCAGGTGAAAATAGCGCCGGTTTGGCTACTAACGTCTATAAGCTTTTGGGTTATCTATTTGTATTGCAGGGTGAGGCAAGAGTGAAAGGAAATAGAAAGAAAAGTAGACAATTTAGGAAAATGAACCTTAATTTATGTGCGTCAGAAAGTAATCCCGTTTTGGTTGGTTATTCCTTGAATAATCAACCTATGTTTTCATGAAAAAAGTCAATCTTGTTTCGGCCCAACATTTTTTTCTGGACGTTTCAAGGTGTCTAGATCAAAAAAGTCAAATTTCCGTCCGCCGTCCGCGAGGTTTTTGGTAGTAGACAATTTTCTAAAAATCTGAAATTCGGGTCAGGGGTCCGTTCCCGGCTCAAGTGGGCTCAAATAAATATTTATAAAAACACATTTTATGATTTGGCGATCTAGGCGTATGTGGTATCATTTTCCACTAAATTTTGGACGCTGAATCGTTTGAAATGAGTCTCCATGCGCCTAATCCGAGGAATAACCAACCCCTGTGAAAGAATTTGTAGCGTTTTTAAACTATTCCTAAAACATGGGGCAGAATCTAGTAAATTTTGAAGTACCTACATAATACTGCAATACTGAATGAAGAAACGATGGCCTCCATTTTCTTCCAAGATAATTGACGCAAATTCATTCACGATTTTTCATAGTTCTCAATTGTATCTACCTCGGTTCGAGGAAATCGTACTAAAAATGAGTTGGGCACTGTGAGTGCCTATTTAAAGCCTATGTGGGTATTTTAAATTTTTTTAGCGTTTTAAAACGCCTTTTGTAATTGTATAGATATTTTTCCTGTTGAATCTATTCATTTTTAAAACTTAGAAAATAAAATTTTGGGGAGAATCTTTTGGTGGTATTCCATTAGAAGTATTGAAGCAAAAATTTTCCATTTTGTAGCTCAGAGTGGAGTATACTACAAGTATACTACAAGTACCTACTACAAGTAACTACAAGTATGTACAATAATACAAGTAACTCGTGGAGGTTGGGTTCTCTCTAGTTATTACTGCCGGGATGGGTGCGGGTTATGCTAGTTCCGTCGTGGAGTACACGCCCGCGTTGCTGGTAGTATCTCCTTCTTGTAGGCGCAGTGACCGCGGTTTCCTCTCATTTCTCTCAGTCACCATCAATTTCTAAACCTAAAAACTCAATAAGAATCCTCTCGTTTGCTTAACATTTTTTAAAAAGTGTTCCAAAATTGTTTCAAAAAGTAAAAAGTCCCTTCCCATGTTCCGTAGATGTGCATTCAAATGTTTCAAGTACCTCTTGCCTTCTCGGGCTGTTCTCAATAGGAACCCACCGATACATGATGTCCTTTTTGTTCATCAATTATACACATAACAATTCTCGGTTACTCGTGCTTACATAACTGAATAGCTGATATATTAAATGTAATAAAAAGAATATCAATGTTTGCAGTGGATACCATTTTCTGAAGAATGTGAACAATAACCTTAAAAGTTCATTGAATAAATAAGAATTTATTTCAATTTTTTTAAATACAAATGTCACATTGGACCATAAGAAATGCTTTGTGGATAAAAACTACCAAATGTTGAAAACTTTATACAAATTTTGAAAAATTTAAAATCCCAGTTATGACAAAGGAATGATTGAAAACAGTTATTTGGAGTATTTTTGAAGATTGGCGTGATTGAGGGTTGATCATTTTGCTTAAATTTTTGTTATGATTGAAAATTCTTAATTAGGTTTATCCCCTTCCCCCTTCTGATTTGTTTAATTTGCTGATTTTGTCGATACATTGGATTTAATTGTACGATGTCGACTGTAATGAAGTAAACACTTATTCAAGTGTTATTTTAGACCGAATAATTCCTAATATTGTTCTAAGAAATTAGCAGCTTATTTCAGAATCTCTCTTAATTAGGTTCAACGTCCAAATCGTTCGAATTTTTTCTGAACAATAGCGACAAATTATGAACATTCAAAGCGCGATATTAAACTTTAAATCAATAAAATTAATCATTCATTCTCCAGCGAGAGAAATGCGAGCACTTGCCCATTGTAGTTTTGAGTAAATCAAATTCTAGGTGAGCTCGAATGCAAATAGAAGTTTCATTGTCTTTCTCTTTCCATACTAACCTTGAGCTATTGGCGTGTGTATTATTACTGCTGTTGGATGAAATTGTTTCAACTTCTGTTTGACTAGAAACATCGTGGCGAGCTACTGACTCAAGAGACAAGTTTCAGGGCGAGAAGAGCGTTACGATAAATAGGTAATCTTAAACCACTCCTACATTTTCAATGGTAGATAAGAATGTTTTAGTTTCTTTGGGTTCAACAAGGTTTCCCTTCAAGATAAACGCGTAATATTGAGGTGAGCTGCACTTGTTACTCGTATGATTCACATATTTCTGTTTTCTAATGAAAAATAAAATAGAATAATTTTTAAGTTTGACATTTAGATTGTACTTCATCGGGGCCCTTCTTGGTTACAACCCATGTTCATGAAATTATTATTATTTTAATGTGGACCTAACTTATTGAAAAAAAACTATAGGGAAGTCTATAGAGGCAGCCGCTGAAACAAACCACATCATTTCAAGTGAAATAGCGTCCGAGCCGCAGACCATTTACTCTTCCAAATGTTTTGAGAAATTCATCCTATTTGAGCTGAAATTTTCATACAATTTCAGTCTGGTTTTCAATACTGAGCCTTTTTTTTTAATTTTTAACAGGCTTGCAAACGAAAAACCACCAATCATGGGCTGCTTGAGTGTCGACTGCGCCAAAAACTTCGAAGGAAAAGGAGGCGTTGAAGTGCCATTGTACATGAATAACAGATCGTTATTCAGAACCGCCTCTAGCGTTCTCCATTTCGTCGCCATAGTCCATTTTTTGGTGGCTGGACTCTACGACTTTTTCGCCACTAAAGTTCCCGTCGAAGTTCATCCAGTCTATCAAGCTTGGTCCGGGCAGTTCAAATTTCTCACGTATTGGAACGTGGTGAGTTGATTTGAAAATATTCTAGCGAAATAATTAAGATCACTGGAAACTTATTATGTAGTGTCAAAAGTTTAAGGGTGGCAACAACAACAACAGCAGCAAAAATCTGAGATGTGGGAAAAATGAAAATTTGAGAGGTTATTACGCTCTTTTATGATGAACTAATCATATTTTTGGGTATCATTCTCTAACAGCCCAATGGTCTAACATTTAAGAATTCTTTCATCGATCAGGAAATTCCTTCAACACGTTTAGATGTGTAGATTTTGATGAGATGATCAGTAACTCCTTTGAGGCTATAGTTGGTCCTCAACTCCCACCAATCATGATAATCCTCCAGTAACTATAACTCGCGACGGAGTCGCTAGAGGAGAAGAAGGCAGGTAAAAATAATATTTCGGGTAACGAAATGGTAATTAAATGAAGTAATATGTAGTGATGTTAAAGATAATTCAACCTTTTTGAACGCAAATTCAAAAGTTATAAGCTAGATCGTTGTTATTGTGAATTCGAGATGAATTCTCTACGTTTGAGCAGGATTTAATTCATTTTGAGGATCATTTTTCAAAACTTTTTGATGAATTCACTTTTTGAACTCAATTTTATTCGTTTAAAACATGATTTATCATAGTTTTTTGCGGGCCGGGAATTATAGAACTATTCATCGTGAGAACTATATTCTAAAACATTTTTCTAAAAAACTGAAATTTCGGTCAGGAACCTGTTTTTGGCTCTAGTTGGTCCTGGAAACGTGTCTATCTACCTATTTTGAATGTGTGTTTTGTGATTCCTGGTACCTAAGCGTGTGGGGTATCATTTTCCACTACATTTTGAACGCAGAATCGATTGAAATAAGTCTCAATGCTCCTTGTCCGAGGAATAACCCCTATGGAAGAATTTGCAGCGTTTTTGTTTCTTGTACCTAATCATAATGTTGTTAAGCGCTATTTTACCTGATAAATTATGAAATTTTGGTTTTATCGACCGATTTCTCTGCTCTCTTTGCTAAGACTTTCGAAAAAACTTGTCAAAGCACAATAATTGGTCGATTATCTTGACTAACGACGTTTCATCCTCATGTGAATATGGATCCAAGAAGAATATTCAAAGGGGCAGAACGCAATTATAGATGCACATATGAAAGTGGTGTCTAAAATAGGAAATGGGCTTCTGGAACATTTGAATTTAATAACACATTTATAGATCTTACGGCATTCGACTTGATTGAAACGTCTAGGTACCTTATACCAGGTGAAGCTAATGCTGGAACTGTGGTTCTCCTCATACGTCTCAAATATGCAGGGAATTGTACATAATATGTTTTTATCGAACTCTAAAATCTATAAATGACACTACGATTTTGTTCATTGTACGAATTTATTAATATATTGAATATCGGTATGAGAACTACCTACTAGAACATTTTCGGCGATTCCAATACGGCAATGAATACTACGTTGAGGACAATCACTAAGGCATACCTCTGCTGCTACGTTGTAGAACAATTAAAACATTCTATTTCCTAGGCTTAAATTATGTTTACTATTATGTAGCGACTTTTCAGAAACAGGAAGCCGTTCGAAAAACAAGAACTAACATGTCTGGCATTTTAGCGATTGTACTTACGTCCCGAAAATGATTTTTACGCGAAGCAGATGCCTACCTCCGGTCTTATTTGAATGCCTCCTTTTGTCAATTAGAACCAGAGGAAATGTACTGAAATTCAAGCAAAGAACAATAGAGTACCTTTTTGAGTTAATGAGGATACTATTGATCAAAAATTTAATCTGAAGTAGAAAATTTCTACTTCATTTAATGAGGATGAGAAAGCATTTTTTTAACTAAACAATCGTGTAATTTACTATAATAATAAATTGTTGGATATCGTGCAATAGGTATGGAACATTGTTAGGGGAATGTAGAAATATTGCGAACAACAATAAATTTTATGGTTTTAAATAACAACTGAGAAATGCATGAAGAGACGTGCTTGGACTGGTCCTTTCATCAGCAACCTCATTAGTAATGTACAATAATTAATTTACTGTGAAACAAGGCATAAATAAATTAAGAAATGAACGGTTTTACTTGAAGAATAGCGCTCGAAGACGATAACGCCACCTGCCCAACCGTCTCCTTGGCGACCCTTAACAGCTGTGCCTTCTCCTCACCACTACAACAACAACACGGAGGTCTCCTCTCCACTCCACTGGCACTACCGTCGTTCGCCGTAGACCCCCCTGCGCCCCCCGCCGTAGCAACCCCCCTTGCGCCGTAGCCCGTAGAGTTTCGAGCGATCCCCTTGTATCTCGGCCTCGCCACTGTATTCGGCTCGAGCCCCCAGCGTTTGTAGTCCGATTCAGTATCCGCCGGGCGGTCGGTCGCGTCGCTAAGTAACCGTTCGTTATGGAGATTGAACTGTACAAAAGTCGCCCGAGACTTTTCCGTGTCGCTTCGACCGTTTTACACGGCGTCGCTGGAGCTCATTTTTGGTTCGCCGCCGCTTATGATTTCAATTATGTTCAAATTCCGCCGCACGTGTCGCCCATTTTCATGTCGTACGGTCGTCAGTTCAAATTCCTCACGTACTGGGACGTGGTAAGCTTGTTTACATGTTACTTAGTCCGTAGAAATTTAAGTGACTAGAGAGGGAGAGTCAGAATCCTAATCATCATCGTAGATCTCCGTGTTGGTCTCCAAGAATTTCGTGAAGATCCTTCAATTTTCCAAAAATCTTAATAAAAACCAAATCAAAAATCAAATAAAATTTGAATTATTTTGACTTCCATAAACATACATTTTTCTTAATTATAATCACTTAACCGTTGTGAATTGAGGGTAATTCTAGTCCATTCAACTATGGGGTTGGACATGACACTCATGCGCTAGCCCTTGTAAAACACGATTCACTTGCGATAGAATGCGCAAAACGAGCGTTGGAATGCGTGAAAAACAGTTTCGAAGATGAATTGTTGAAACATTTTGTTGCTTTCATGTTTTGAGTAATTGTTTAGCGATCGTAAATGGTATGGACATGATTACAAGGCGCATCCGGTTTTGGGGTTGTTTGGCAGTCAAGACGTTCCAAATTGTTTTCCACAGGGTTAGTTATTCCTCGAACCAGTCTCAAGGTGACTCGTTCCAATCGATTTAGAGTCCAAAATTTAGTGGAAAATGATACCCTACTCTCCTAGGTACCAGAAATCTGAATAACATACAAAATGGGTATCTATTTACCCATTTTGACCCACACATTTTATTGGATTCATCGTCCCATATTAGTCGAAAATAATACCCCAAATGCGTAGATCGCCGAAATCTCGAAAATTCATCCGCCCATGTAGCGATGATATGTGATAATTTCACAGCTTTTAATATGATACGACAACGCGAAAACTAACTCATGATGGCTGTTCCTTAAGAATAATCTTCTAATAACAGAAAAAAACTTAAATAATCGTTTTAGCCATTTATCACGGACTCACAATTGTATTCAAATAGTAATTCCAATTTACATTATAAAATTTAAAGGCCATGATCTCGCATGTCTTAGAAATAAGAAGAATATTACGTAAACATCTTTAATCTACATTTTTATGAGTTTAGAGTTCTCATTAGATTGTAACGAACAACTAATAACATGCGTTAATTGCCACGAGAGCTCGCTGTTAATTAACGACTACATTGGGAATTTCATCATAGGTCTTTTTGAAGGGTTTTGTGTGAAGTTGATAGGGTGATTTCTAACGGAATTTCAGGTGAATGGATTTAAATGCGTCCCTGTTTGGTTTTTTCCTTTGGTACCTCTATTTTGGTCGTGTTTGTGAGGAAATTGCGAAGGTTTTTCTCTCCTTTTTCATTTCGCCTAGGAATTTCATTATTCGCTCTTCGTTCTTTCGGCTCACATTGCCTTCACCTTAAGAAAGAGGGTCGCGCATTTCAATCCCAAATTCGGTTGGGTCTCATCGATATTCGCTTGACTCGACGTCTTTTTTTTTTTTTTTTTTTTTTTTTTTTTTTTTTTTTTTTTTTTTTTACGTCGGTTTCGTTTTAATCTGATTTCTTGAGAAAATTACCCCACGATAACTGGACTGTGGCGACGAACATCCTCTTGTTAAATAGCGTGATGCTGGACGTTATAATCCCGAAAGACCGCATTTTATAAAAATATGACATAACTCGCGCAACGTCCGGGGTTTTGTGCAGTAAATGTTGTAATTCGTTGTGGGTTATGATCGCCTGTGAATTCTACGGGTCTTTGAACAAACGATTGAGCGAAGAATTAACATCATTCGCCACGTCTCGGTGTTGGTTCCTCGACATTCTGCTGATTAGGCAACCTCATTTGAATTGTCCCGGTCATTTGAAATAAGATGTAGAACGTGGCTAATGCGGCTAAGTGGTGAGGACGGAAAGGAAAACATTCCTGGCCTACAGGGCTTTGGCTATTGGCTTGAATGAAACTATTTTGAAGCTACAACCTCAAAGATTTTTTTCAGAAAAGTATTGTTTAAGCGCATTCCTCTTCCATCGTCCATTATCGAAAATGGTAGTTTAGTCGGCCAACAAACGCACCCTTAAAACGGCCCCTGACATTTTGCAATCGTAGCCGGCATTAGCCCTAACCACAACTATTATCAACTCGAGGAAAATTGGCGAATTTCGGCGGTCGATCACGGGTGAATGGCTACACCGATCTTGATTGTAACATTTTTTGAAAGAAATGTGCAGTATTTTTTTTTCTGGGATTTTTCTTGCGGTTTGTTAGTCAAAACGTCAGTTGAAGCGGTTGAGAAATGTATAACTTTTCCTCACATTTGGAGTACAGTTGGCCAAGAATAGGAGTATCTATAATACGACGGATGTATTAATCATACTATATTGAATATTTTGAGTCGACGTGGAAGGTAAATTCACAGAAAATGACCACACCATTGACAAAATTAATGTAAAACGCTGCAAATTCTTTCACAAGGGTCGGATATTTCTCGGACCAGGAGCATGGGGACTCACTCCAATCGATT
>CM034003.1:2595171-2668470 GCA_019603395.1 Cyrtorhinus lividipennis | reverse complement strand
CTACGGGCTTTGAAATCCCGTTGGAGCTTAATGTCGTTGGACGTGGGTCGACTGGTCCGATTTCACTTGTCTTCCGCAATCGATTCCTTCGCAATACGGTGCAAGTTTAATCGAAATCCCGTTGACCCGCACGACTTTCAAGTATTGAGCATGTCGTTAGGCCTATCACGACGCGTTTTCAAGGAAACAAAAATAGGCAAATCTTTAGTTACTAATTCTTTATTACTTCAAGTCTCACTGAGCACTCCAAAGTGTTGATATCCAGGAAGGTGACCCTTCAATTGACATAAATTTGACTGAAGGCAAATCAAATCGAAGTCCAACAAATTATTTTTCAGCCCAAGGAGGTTTCGGTTTCCTCTTTCTTTCTTGCAAATGCTGCCATAAAATCTCAAATGGTCGCGCCATATCGTGTCATTTGTACCGTGAGCTTAGTTTCTAGTTAGGTTTTCCATGTAAGCTAGCTTTGGTGTAGGATTTCAAGCTGTGATCCAAATTTGGCCCGTTGAGGAGTCGATTCTTTCACGATTTGAGCTCACAAACGGCCATCTCCGTGCATTTTTTTGACTCTTGAGATCGAATAAAGTATTCTGTGACGTTGGACGAGCAAAAAAGGAACCGTGGGAGATACAGGTTGTGTTCTGAAGGCACTTGGAGGTTTCTGAACAGCCCACTCGGTCAAGTTCATTACACCGTGGGGTGGAGGAAAGGTTGAAAGAGGCTGTGACCGCATCTGTGGGCTTGCATAACACCCATAAGTTTCGGACTGGTTTCAAGTTCAACGGAGCAGGGTTCCTCGGTGTTGAACGAACCCATTGTGTGTGTTTACTTTGGAGAACACGCGTGTAATTGAAAATATTTTGATGTTGGAATACCGGAATTGACGTAGACTGTCCCATATAAGTAACTTGCGGAATACCATGTTCAAAACGATACAAATTTCGTTATAAGTAGCCAAATCATCTAATACGAGGGCTGCGCCAACAGTAAGGTGCGTTTGGCTATAAAAAAAATAGTAGACATTTTTCAATAAAATTTGCCCCGCCTTGCCAACAAGTGCCTTGAGCTGGTTGTCGCTCCCGAAGTGCATTCGCCCAGACAACCCTTTAACTTGTGAAAATGGTAATTATTGGAGAGTGCAAGGATCTGATGAACAAGGGGGTGAGGAAAAATGTCCCAATTAAATTTTTCGAAAAGCTCTTGGATTTGGCGAGGCGCTGTGAGGGCGAGCATTATCGTGCATCAGCACACCCTTGGAATGCATATGGGTCTCTTCCCTTTTATGGCCTGCCTCAAACATTGGAGGACTTCACAGTACCTGGGGGCATTAATTGTTGAACTACGATCGAGGTTATCAACCAGTATAACTCCTTTCGTGTCCCAGAAAACAGCCATGATTTTCCCTGCTGAGGATTTTCGCTTTTGGGGGGCTGGTTCGGCCTTTTTTTCCAGATTTTGCTCTGGTTCTCGTTTTCGGGATTGGTGTGGTGAACCCAAGTTGAAGGGATAACTGGAAAGAATGCTCTTCAGGGGCGACGAGTACAGCACAGCACAGCAACTACAAAGAGGGGATCAAAAAAACATCCTACTCTACCAAATCCATCGCTACCAAAAATGTACAGAAAGGGATGATGACTACGTAGAGCAATAGTTCAGGAGTTCTAGATTTAGGAAAAAAATTAAAAAATTGTTTAAAAAATGTCTACTACTTTGTATAGCTTAACACGCCTAACTTTTGGCACAACCCTCGTACTTACGTCCGTCAAAAAATTCCTTCATTCAGATTCATCCTAGCCATATATATTATATTCAGCCTAATAGCGTTAAAGGGGGGAGGGGAATAAACCATTGCGGAGTAATTGGCATCGTTTTGTTTTTGAGATTCGCCAACGTTCCGTTCAAAATTTTCCAATAACCATGTCCAACTCTGGCAAAAATATTTTATTTAAGTTAACGTCTGCCTTTATACCCGTATTTAAGGTCACTTGTAGCCTCAAAAAAGGGAGCACGCACGAAGCCATTAATTAATTTATGTGTCCGGAAACGCAATGTACCCAAAGCCTAGTTGAACCTAGATAACATATTAGACAGCAGTTTTCAGCCTGCCCATGATAGCTCCTGAGATTGTGGAGGAACACGTTTTATTATTACTAGGTCGAAACACAAAAAGCTAAGGTGCCACCTTCTACAGCAAATACAACCGCCTGTTCTGTTCAGCTAAACCAGACATTTTTGCCAGAATAGTGTGTGAACCAGTTCACTTTCTCGTGGTACACCCTGGGTAACGCTAAACGAACTGGAACTGGAACTTAGGGTTACGGAAGGCTTGGGGAGGATCATGTCCTCTGTGAGGAGGCTTGGTGATTACATCTAGCATTACTAGGAGGCTTCGCGAGTATAACACAACAATAAACTAATTATTTTACGTGGAAAATTTATAATGTTTGTGGAGAGCACATACGAAGATACGCTGCGAATTCTTTTACAGGATTTGGTTATTCCTCAGACCAAGAGCATGGAGGCTCATTTCAATCGGCTCAGCGTCCAAAATTTAGTGGAAAAATATGGCCCCACACACCTAGAAACCAGAAATCTCGAAAATTCACTTATGGAATAGGTGGTAGGTGAAATAGATACATGCCCATTTTGAGCCATAACCTCTTCCAGAGGAGAGGTTGTCAATCGTTCCGGAACCTGTCTCATTGGATTCAACATCCACAATTTAGAGTAGATATGATACCCCACACGCCTAAATCGTCAAAAATCTCAATAAATTCATCAAACTACAAATTTGGAACCTCTACCCTCCCCCCTCCCCCCTAAATATGGTCCGATTGGTCTGAAAAGTTTCGAGGACCAACTAATACCAAAAATACTTGAAAATTCTTGACAAAAATTCCAGATTTTTAGATAATTGACTACTACCAAAAACAGTGAGGACGGCGGACGGACAATGCTTATTTTGATCTGGACACCTTGAAACGCTCAGAATTTTTTAAAAAATTACTTAAGAAATAAACAACCAAAATCCGACGGTAGCATCAATTTAGAAATCGAATCTTTTGCTAGACTTTTGGAGCTTTACTGGGAAAAATGACGATTAGAATCTGCCTTACGGTTCCTATACCTACGTTGACACGATTTAAGTTAGTCGGCGATTCTTCCTTTTGAAATCCACAACCAGTTTCACACACAAATAGTTGTGTTCTAATAAAGCATGGCGTCAGGCGGTTCGTCAAGCTGTTTAACTGAAATCCTTAGGTTTAAAACCGAGATTTATCCCGTCGTTCCATTTCCCGCTACTTGTACCAGACGTTCCAGATAGTTAAGAAACCAGACAAAGTTCCAGTCCTTTCTCGGGCAATTGGGTAACCGCACCGTGGAACCAGCGGCCTTTGAACCAAATGACCAAAAATGACTCAATTTCCTCGTACTTGTACATTATTTCAACGCGTTTTAACTTTGATTCGCTTTCTATTCCAGTTTGTCTCGTTCACTTTCTGGGGCCTAATGGCTGTGGATAGAGAATTGGTGCTCCCGTCCAAAGTGGACCCTTACTTTCCTGAATGGCTCAACCATATGGAGCACACCAACATTATCATTTTTCAAGTAAGTAAGAGTATTTTCAAACATAACCTCTGAAACAAAATCAATAGTAATTATGATTCTACCAATGCCCTTTTATTATTCCTTGTTTGCTGAAATATAAACTTGATACGTATTTTATTTATTTATTTTTTCCTTATTTGCAGTTGCTGGAAGTGATGACGTCTCCAAGAAAGTATCCTTCCAATAAGAATGGTCTGATCGCATTAGGGATTTTCCAGACGACCTACCTCACATGGTAATGAATTATTATTTATTACGTATAAATAATTTATTTCAGAATATTCAACGACAAATTGACAGTCCATTCAGTCAGGCCATTCTGAGCTCTGAAGTTTCCCGTTCTACGTTCAATTATTCTTAATGTGTAAAGTATCGACTGACAGCTTCAGTTGAAAAGCTCTGTCATCCCAGAACCGCATCCCTCAACCACATGCCGGTGGCCTTTATGGCATCAAACTATATCCGGCTCTATACACCCTTTGCTCTGGATGTAACGTATTCTGTTTCGGACAGAAGAGGGAGGTTATCGTGCAGCGTTTCCCTCGTCCGTCAGCATATAAAGTCTAGAATACTAGTTCATAGTAGACCTAGAATACAAGCAGACACGTCTGCAGTATGACCTATGATGTCTGCCGGCTTCCTCTTGTATCGTAATGCCAAAGGCGACCCAGAGCCCAGGTCTTTGGACTAGATGGATGTCTTCCCTGGACTGGGAAGCTCTACTTCCCACATTGGCCAGTTACATTTATGATTTAACTGATTTTTTTCTAGCTCGATCGTAAATTTTGATGTATGGTGGACCCAGCACCTTGCTTTTTGGTCATGAAGTCAAAATAGCTGCAGGGGTTAGTTATTCCTCGGTCAGTTATTATTCAGTGCATTGAGACTCATTCCCATCGATTCAACGTCCAAAATTATTTTGAAAATGATACCACACACGTTTAGTTACTAGAAATCTCGAAAACACACGTTCGAAATGGGTGGGTAGATACCCATTTTGGCCCAAAACCTCATCCGGTGGGCGCCAAGTGCTGGAAACCCGTCCCATTCGATTCAGCGTCCAAAATTCAGTCGAAAATGATACCCACACGCCTTTTTGTCAAGTTTCAGATAAAATTAAAATGAATTAGAAATGGCGTGCAGCCAACTTGAGATTAGGAAGATTAGTATGATTGCACAGTTCCTCCTTCTCAAATAAAGAGCCTTACTTAAATCTGTTCTTCATTACTATGCTCTGAAATGTGACTTCCATCTGACTGACGATTTAAGATACTGAATTCTCCTCTTGAATGTGACAAGTGACCGGAATAACCCGATAACTGGGGTATGAATACTGAATAGGTCTTCCGCTCACAGAATTTGAAAACAGTTCCCTAGCTCTTGTCAAAGTATTTCTGATGTAGTTGTATCGATTCATTCATGCCCTTCTGGGGAACAGGGTTGGGTGTAGCATTGATGGCTTGACGGGTCGAAGTGACTAAATAAAGACACTGACCCCCCTCCCCTCCTCACGAACCATCTCCACGCTCCAAAACGGATCTAGGTCGCTCTTAAATTTACCAAACTCCATCAAACTGATCCCTAAAACGGCTAATTTTAGCGCAAATACGCCCCGAATAACCGTTATTTCCTGGTTTTACACCTTTCTCGTCAAAGTGCTGCCCGCTATGTTAAACGTATCAAATGTTGTCCAACTGAAAATAGACATTGGGGAAGTGGTACACCTAATTTGGGCGGATGGCTTTTAACCTTCGCGTGCATACATTACACCTTCCTTCGTCGAGGTTATATTTAGCCTTTTCCATTCACACCACTTGCTTCAGAGTGTCGAAACACTCTTAAATTTACCGAACTGCCCACCACCAGTCGTGAAAACAACTATTCTTCTTACAAATCATGCGCCATAAAACAAGTAAAATAAGGTTGTCTATTCTTTATCTGTACAGGTATTTCTCCATACTTTTCCTACCCATATTGAAGCAAAATCGGTTTTTCAAGGCACAGTTCAACTAAACGTCGTTTGATTTAAGGCATATCTGTATTGCAGTAGGAATGTGACCTTATAAAGAATTATTATTTCTATCGATTTTTGATATAAAAATCATGTTGCTACTTTCAGTACAGTACAAAAAGTAACTACTATTAAAAATAAATGTAAAATTATTTGAGAATATAACTAAAATGTGAGTTGAACAAAACACAAATTTATGAGTTTGGAATTAATAGTTTTATGTTGACGTTGTCGCTTGGTATGGCATCCTGTAGTTGAATATTTCGAGTTGAGTCTAGGAAGATTGTTCAATTTTGTATTGTACTCGTACTGTACGGTTTTTTATGTGAGTTTGTAGGGACAATCATTGATGAATGCAATAATTGGTTATTGAGATTGAAAACGTCAAGTGGACATCATTCTTTCAGAAATAAATGAATTGTGTCTTTCACGTCCATAAAATCAAAATCCGTTTGGTCCTCTACACTATGTAAGAACTGGGTTACATCTCCTGTTTTGGGGTATTTGTTTCAAATCTTGTCACATTCCATAAATTTTTAGTATTCGGGGAATTATTACAGACGTTTGATTATTATTTCCGTATTTCTTCGTAACTTGTTTACTTGCCTAATTTTGATAAGATAATCCATGTGGATTTTTCATTCTATAAATAAGTTTAAACAGGGGTTGGTTATTCCTCGGACCAGGCATATGGAGATTCATTTCAATCGATTCAGCGTCCAAAAATTGGTGGAAGACACCACACGCCTAAATTGGCGAAAATCTCGACAATCCATTTTTCAAAATACTCATTTTGACCCCTGCCACCCCCAATTTGGGTCTGATCGGTCTGAAAGTTTCGAGGGCCAACTAGAGCCAAAAACGGGTCCCTGACCCGAATTTTAGATTTTCAAAGAATTTTCTACTACCGAAATTGGCGTGGACGGCGGATGGACATGGCGGACATTTGCTTTTTTCCATCTAGATACCTTGAAACGCCCAGATTTTTTTTTTTTTTTTTTTTTACCGAATCGGAAAGATTAACTTTTTGCATGAAAACCACAGGTTGGTTATTTAAGAAATAACCAACCAAAAATACCAATAAATAATAATCTAATAATCTGAAGGTAACAGTATATTCTCTCTTTGTACTCCGCGATATTAAACATTTTCGTTACTTTCAGGATGCACGTCGTGTACTACAAGAGCGGGATCTGGGTGTATCCCATTTTCAAACAGTTGACTCCTCCTTTTCGAGCCCTTTTCCTCGCAGGCTCGGTTTCGACTTGTTTCGTATTCTACTTCGTCGGCAAATTTATGAATTGGTTCCTTTGGAGTGAGTGGTTCAATACGTTACTCGATTTTCTGTTCGTTTTATTATTTGTAGCATGAGTTTTTTATTTTTTTTAAATATTTTTTACCGTGGTGCAGATTCCTATTGCATGGTCCGGCATGCTTGGAAGTGACGGTTGAGGGTTTTGTGCGGACGATTTTGTCGTTATAACTACTCATTTACCATACTACTTTGACGCTTTCCGCTTCGTGAGCTTATTTAGTCCGTTAAGTACCCACTACAGTGTACATGGAGCCACAGAATGAAATAATTTGGGCCAAGAAGATGATTATGCTCATCCAACACCAACTGGGTCTCTTATGGGTAACCCGATGGACAACACTGTAGCCAATGTAAGGGGGCTCCTAGAAGTGCAGCCCTCTTTAATATTTGAGTGCCCAGCACTCACATCTTGCAGACCTCTTTGGGGTACAAAATGCAATGAGGGGTACCAGAAAGCCCTCTCAGGGATTCTTCATCTTGCCTGACTCAAACAATACCCTCCTGAGAGGCTCAACAGGCCAATTCCGCACATTGGGGCCCTTCAACCCCTTCTGAAGTGGGTCTACCACCATCTACGATCATTCGTGCCTAGCGTAATGAAACATCAGGATCCTACTCTGTCAAGGATCCGACAGAAACCAGCCTTGTTCGTCTTATAAGTTCTTGACCTGAGCTGTTCCTCTACATGAAGAACCAAATTCGCCTACTTAAAGAACCAAATTCGCCAATAAAACAACACATGTGAACATTTAACCCAGTGGAGAAACACAGTTTTAAGAGCACCGATAGCCAGATTCGCAGGTCACACGTGAACTCAGGTTATCTATTAGATTATTAATTTAGCATGGTTGGATAACTGTATTTCAACTCGATTAAACGCCCGGTTCGGGATCGAGGTCGGGATTTATTTGGCCGAGTTGATATTTTATCTAACAGCTAACGCATCACTGTAACAATTTAGCGCTAAAATGAACCTATTTCTCCAGTCCGGTTGTGAGTCCGAATACAGTTTATCGAGGATTTTTAGCTTTTTGATGTTCTCAGTTGAGTCCATTTTGTCGTGAACAGTATTCACTATTGTTCACTGTTCATTTTAGATAACATCAATAAATAATTGGAGCGTGACACGCAGATATTGAAAAACAATATTGTTACGTTCTGCAGCGTAAATTTAATAGTCGTTGGCTCAACCCTTCACTATCCTGATGCCACAAATAGAACCGTGCAATTTCTCAATGCAGATATTTTATTTGTATATTCCTTCTAGTTTGGTAAATTTATTGATTCTCTACCACTTTTGTTTCATTCCTGTAGATAATTCGCGCCCGAACCCTCATAGGGAGGTACATGTTTATTGAACGTTAATACAATTAATACAATTTGGCCCTAACGGGCGGATTGTTACAAAATAAACACATTAGCGTTCGCTTAAAATACCTGCCATTAAGCCAATTTTGATAAAATTTACTTTTCATCGGATGTTTCTTACCAATGAGTGGCAAATGATACATTCAAACAGAATAAAACTAGGCAAGAGTGGGCTCTTCCAATTCATGTATTCACCTTAACAGAGCTTCTCAATACCTCAATTTTTAAATTTCGTTTGATAGTTGAAACTTTGACGTAAAAGTTGATAATATCCTACCTACAAAATACAATATCATATATTAATACAAGTAAGATAATACAAATACTATTCAGAATTCTGAAAATTTGAATGTGAACACGATTACAAATCGCAAAAATCTGCATTCATAATGTTCAAATAGTCATTCGCTTTTTTCCGAAATTTACCTTTTTACTGTATTTTCAGAATATAACTCGGGTTTTCTGTTTCACTACCATTTTAAATGAAGTTCAAGTCGTTGATAAATGATACATTTTTGTGGTTTTTCCAAAATTTGGTTGTCAATTGAATAGCAAATTGTATCTTTACGAATGAACTTCTCTGGCATTTTTCCTTTTCTTGCTGAAATATTTACAACATAATGTCAATTTTGACAAAAATCACGAAAAAATGAGTTTGATAAAATGAATTACTGATGAAAACTAGTCCTCGGTCAGTTCTCCTTCCAGCCTTTTGAGCCGCGAAGAACAGAGGACGTAAGATTATAATAAAATGTGTTCTTTATCCGTATTTATATTTACTCTTAATCGTGATTTATGGTATTTGATAGTCCTGAGTCAAGTTTTCATATTTTTTATATAAAACAGCCATGTAGTAGCTCAAAATAGTAGTTCTTCACACGTTTCCATCATGAACTACTGAATCATTGCAAGATTAAGGATACACCAGTCATCATTTGAGCCACTTTTCAGTCACAGTGATACATTGATTAGTAAATACACCCCACATTCATCTTTCGCCTCTCACATTTACAGTTGTGGACAGGCCTAACGCTTTTGCATGCCACCAGTAGATTAGAATGGGGTTTTTGAGTTTTTGACGATTAGAAAACAACCATCACATTTTCTTCATCTTCCGCTATCACCAATTGGAAATATTAATTTCTCAATATTCATTCATTATAATTCATTCGGTGGTGATCTACTAGTTACTTATGCATTGAACGCTGTAATATGAGGGTGATTGAAGACTTTATGCGGTTGTAATGATGATTTAGCTTTGTAGATGGTCAAATTTTACAATTTTCGGGTGTCGCATCATATCCCCTTCCTCCACACCACAAAATCGTCAAAAATATGCAAAATATATCACGTGATGTAAGTAATTGGTGTTTTGATTTCAAGGATAAATAAGCAGAAAAAACACATTTTTAGCCTAAATACTCAAGTCACAAAGTGTAAAAAAATTTGTGGTTGAAATGCACTGTCAGGGGCCCCTTGATAACACGCTTGATAAGGCGTCTAAATATCGACTTCGAGATCACTGTATCGATATTACTGTCATGATAAGAGATGGCAGGTCTGACCTGGGCCGTGATCATTCCGTATTTATGACGTAATTATAGCGTATATGTTTTTAAATTGTGTATTTTTGCGTATATGGATTGTCATGTATAACATGCGCATTTACTTGGGCAGTGACTTTTTGACGCGTTTATTGTGACGTCACAAAACAATCGATTATCTCGCTTGACAGGGCATATCGATATATTAGGGCGCCATGACAGGGGCCCCCGACAGTGCATATGTACCAAATTTGTTAAAGTGTGTCATTTTCATAAAACTTGTGTAGAATTAGAATAGGTAATCAAAAATGGGGTTGTTTTTATTCGGATTGAAAATGAAAACAGTTTGTGTCAATTGCATACTGCGCAAGTCTGCATTTTTGTTGTTACCAAAACCTTTAAGTTGAAAAAATTTTCTTATAGCTCGAAATTTGATTATTTAATGGAGGGTTGGGGTGGGGAAGATGTTTGACACTTTGTTGTATGATAGCCACCGTTAGCCATTTCGCACCTCAAACATTCGCTTTGCCGTCATATGAAGTGTAAAAGCTGTAATCAGGAGGTTGTTGGTGACGTCACAAATCTTCATATTTCATTATGCACTTTTCGAAAATTACACATGTCTCAATCACCCTTTTCATCGGGTTGGAATCACTCACTTCACACCATGTTTGTCTGCTTACTTCCGCTTTCAACCAATTCCCCAATAATGGTTGCATCTCTCATTAGCTCTTCACCTAATAAGTTTGTTGTGACATCGAATCCAATCCACGTTGCTATATTCCGTGTTTGTGTTTGACCCGAAGGCGGCGACAGAACGAAGAAAGAAGACGACTGGGAGCCCGTGACGCAGCAGCAGAAACCTGCCATCGAGCCCTAAAAGGAGCTTAAGATGTTATGATCCCTTCCAGTTTCTCATTAGCATCCCTGGGGGCGTTTTCATGAAACCGTGTTGAAACCGCCCCTGTGTAAATTTAGAGGCCTACACCTCACCTGCGTCAATTCCGGATGACGTGTTTATTAGACTGAACCCTTCGACTCGTGGGCTTATTTGTGTAGTACCACAGCACTCATCCCCTTATTTCCCTTGACATAGCCTAATTCATCATTCTGCCGGTAGAGGGTAGCTGAGAATTCAATTTTGCCTTCCCGTGTACATCGTACTTATTATTAATCCGCCTTTTTCAGGCGTTCTCGAAATTTTTTTCACTGACTTTTGTGTATTTCTCATATTTGTATTTTGTTTGATGACATGTTACCCTTAAAGAAACACCCAGTAATCTTTTTTTTTTTTTTTTAGTTTACCTTATGGTCGCTCTATTGACTCATTAAGACTACTTAGTATCTTGTAGGGAATGACAGTGATAGAAAATCTCTCTCAAATAGCCCGAAATTCAACATCTGCGGCCTAAAAGTAATGTTTAGTAAATTCCAAAAAGTAGATTACTTCCAAGAACATGGTGATGAGTGTTATATTAATACATGACAGCTATTGTCAAGGCGTTAGCCAACATAGGTTCACTGGTTGACCATGAATATGTACAAAAGTAACCGTTATAGTTGTGATTCCCCCGCAATCAAAATTCGTCACTTTTGTTTTTGCTCTAATTTTAAAAAATGTTGATTATTGTTGAAACCGTTGGACCTCTTCATTTTGTTTTAGTACAATGCGAGCTACAAATATCCACGAATTTCTCGTTTAAATGAATTTTGGCTATGGGATACTTGCTTGGCCAATCAGAGGGTTGGTATTACTGCCCTTGAGACAATCTGATTTGTAGGGTCGTATTGCTCAATCGCTACTTACCAGCTGTCATTCTCTATTGTCATCACGTACCTAAATCCCTATCTAATACTGTTCCATAAGTTGAATTTTGTAAGATAATTTACGATATATTCCATATTAGATAGGTTAGGTACAAGTTGAGCATAAATACGACCAGGGAGATTTGAGAGAAATGATAAAAGTATACAAATTCAGGTACAATCTTCACCAGAAAATGAAATTTTTGAGGTACAGTAAGTTAAGGTTTACTTTTGTACCTTGGTGACATGCTAATCTTTCAGTCAAAACCATTCACTTAGTTTTTTTTTTTAATTTTTACTTATTGCCAAATATATATTAAATATTGATATTAAATTTTCAATAATGAAAATGTAATGTTTCAATGTTTCTTATCTAGAGTTTGGAGAATGTGGTGTTTCACCTCTTGTTATTGGTATAGGCTTCTTAAAATCTATACCTGTCTGCCAAAAACTATCTTAACTTTAATTTTGTATTAGACTAGTTTAAATTAAACTCGAAACACCGGATGAAAAAAACCAATCGCAATTCGCTCTTCAGCCACTAACAGCGAATGACAATCGTCGGTTTGAGGACATCTCTCCACTTCCCAGTTTTGTTAACGTAGAAAGTGATGAAGAACACTGCCCACAACTCCACATCAACCTTTGACCCAACTGATAATACTCTAATTACCTCCCATATGAGTGATAATTCTTATCAAATCCTCGTCGTGTCGAAATGTCGTGCGAGGGGGCCTTCAAAACGACAAACATCACCCTTATAGTAATAACCTCGTTCTATTATTGTGATCTTTTTCATTCAAATGAAATTTGTGATGTATTCAAAATGAACCAGCGTGCAGATAAATATTACGCGTAGACCGTAAAAAACTAATAAATGAACGAAATCAACCTGAATTTATTTGTATTCGTTCCAAATTTGTTGAATATAACCCCGTTTAGTGCTATATCGAATCAAAATGTCGGCAGAAGTACGTTTGTATGAAATCAAATCCTTCACTAGCAGTTTTTTGTTACGTATAATATGACTGTATTAAATTGTATAGCCGTGATTTTAGGAAGAGAATAAATTATTCTTGAATGGACCGCTTGTTTTTAATTTCGATACCCATGCTATTTAGTTTGAAGAGTTCTCGTCATTGTCTTGAAAAACTATCTACTGGTTTGTTCTGATTAAATTTTTTAAAAAAGTATATTTGTGTCAGAGTTTTATTAAATTTAAAGTGAAACAAACTGCTCTTATTTCAATTGGTTTCAATGCACACGGCAAAAAATAGGATTCGAATGAAAACTTTATTATATGAGAACAACTAAAGTAACTGATATGGGGGATGTCACGTGACAAGCATCAACAGGATGTGTATTTTTCTTTTTATGACGGTTGACGCTTCAACTTGCTGACAAAGGGTGATGCACATTGTAGCGAATTGGGTCTTCATTTGGACCCAGCTCTTGTTCTTCAGTGGAACACGTCGATTCCGTCAACACAAGAGCCTTTACAACACGAATAAATTTTCCTCGACGAGGTTGAGGAAACCCATTTCCAACCAACATGAACTGAATATATTCGTACATCAACTGAAGATACATCATGGCAATACAGCTTATATATTAGCAGAATATATTAATATATTTTATTAGCATAGATTCTATTTGGAATAAGGTGCTTAGGAAGAAATGTAGGAAACGGGTATGAAATTTGGATATGGAAATTGTTTTAGAAGAGAAAAAATGAATAAGTATACCATATTAAGGGAAGATTTTAGATAAAATTGGGATAATGTTATTGTCTAAATGTTTCAAAGTGGGGTTTAAAAATAGAAATAATCTCAAAGCATCGTTAGGTTCAGTTAATGGTGAAATTAATGTTCAGGATAAAAATGGGGTTTATAAGCAGAAATGTTCTTGTAACCTTGAGTACGTTGGCAAACTGGTGGGAAATTTTAAGAAAGGGTAAAAAAAAAACATGAAAAAGATTTCAGGTATAGCAAGATTGATTCTGCTTTTGCAAGTCACCTAAGGGAATCCAATCATGATTTCAGTTTGGTCTAACAAATAGACATTAAATAGAATTTTCTTGCTCAAAGAGAGGTAGGTATGTTGTATGTGCTAAAAAATTCGAAATTCTTAGAAGTGGTAGGTCTAGTAAAAGTTTGAATGAGATGATTCCTCAACATATTTCACCATTATTGGATTCATTCCTGCAATAGCTTGGTTTTCCCTGTCACAAATGTTACCTTCTTCATTGTTTGAGCTGTTTCACTTTGTCAGCCTTAATTGGCAATCAGTCCACCCCCCAATTCCTCTCACCTCTGAGAGCCAATAGGATTTCAAGTTCCCCTTTCACTAAAACTTTCATGTCTTCTGATATATAAGCTGTATTTCCATGATGTACCTTCAGTTCATGTTAGTTACTATTGATGACCTAACCGTTGAAATCTGTATCATTTTCCATTGAAATTTGGATGCTGAATCTAATGAAATGGGTTCCAGAACGATTGGCGCCCTCTGGATGAGGTTATGGGTCAAAATGGATGGGGTATCGAAAATGGGTTTACGAGATTTTTGTACCTAGGCGTGTGGGGTATCATTTTCGGCTAAGTTTTTAACCCTGAATCAATTGGAATGGGTCCAGGACCACCCTCTGTTCACCCCATGTTGAAGAAATGAATCTCCATGCGCCTGGTCCCAGGAATAACCAACCCCTGTGAAATAATTTGCAGCGTTGTTTTATTTTGCCTTTACAATTGTGTATAGGAGCCTCGAGTCTGCTTTACAGCATGGTCATGTTCACCCTTGTGATGCTTAGCCATTCATAGAAGCGGTAGAAAGCAGCGTCGACATTAAAGAGCCATTTATTGAAAGACGCTGCCCTTCCCCATTCCAAGACATTATCCATCGACAGCTAATCCTTCTAGCAGTGTCTTCAGCAGAACGACTCTGATAGGACGCTACGCTGTCGGATTTGTCATACTTTTTCCCCAGAAAAACTCATTTTCTGGACTATTCTCGTAGGTACTTTACGTTTATCCAACCAAAAATATCATACCAGGTTTTTTTACTGTTGAGGAAAGGGTTTTACCTCAACTCCGAATAAATTAAATGAAGCACTACATCAAGAGAAGTGGGGAAAAGCGCAGAATACCACCTACTACGTGAAAAAGAGCCGACCTCATTAGTCATCTCCAGACCACTCGATGTCAGTCATAATCACGATGGGATTCAACGTTCTAATTCATTTCCTCGTAGGTACATGGCAGAAACTTCAGAGAAACGGAAAAATGCTCGAAGTGATTAATTATCAACAGATATGGAGCTTCTCTTATTTATTCCACGTCTGGAGCATGGTACATACGTGTTAATCATTCTCACTGGTAATTAGAATTTGAGTGTTGAAGGGGGTTTAATACCTGTCAACAACACGATTACCAGGAGGTGCCTAAAGGTTTTTATTATTCAATCAATCAAAAACTCATATTATTCGAGCATGATCGTCTGCATGAAGCCCTTCCGTTTTGATCCATCTGATTCCACTTAGGGTGAGAAAAAGAAGGCAAAAATAAATGTCAAAATTGATGGCGAGAACACATTTCGTTGCTCAAGTTGCAACACCAGCTTACTCAGTTTTGCCCATTTTACAGGAGAGCCAAAAAACCGGCCATTATTCCGCTCTAGAGATTTCCTTCAGCGTTTTGCATCTTCTTTGTTTCTTCTAGTGATTTCAGATTGTGTAAAATTCACAAAATACGCTGAAGGAAACCTCTAGAGCGGAATAATGGCCGGTTTTTTGGCTCTCCTGTGAAATTGGCTATGATGAGTTGGCTGGTGTTGTCACTTAAGCGGCGATTTGAAGGTGATGTATTACCGAAAGTGTCCCATAATCTTATAAAATGCCCATGTCACAGGGCAGGAATAGTCTGTGACTCTGACGATGAGCGCGCCTTTAGTTGTGATAACTGATAACACCATCATCACCGCACTCAAGCATAGGCTTACCAAGATGAAAAAACTTGAATGGAGGACTTGAGGGAAGACAAATGGTCCAAATAGAGGACATATTTTTCAAGACTGAAGAAATAATAAATAACTTCAAATTTATTCAAACGTTTATAAACTACCAGTATTAAACCCTTTTAAACCCCATTTATTACCTCATTATCACATCACAAAACCACATTTTATTAAAATTCACCCTCCCTCATTTCACTTCACTCATATTTTTCAGCCCCCCAATTTTCTTGTTCATCTTGTAAAATTGTGTCTAAGTCGTCCCCTTCACCTTGTACTTGGAGAATATGAGTGATTTCACTGACTATGCCCAGAAACACAAAAATAAAATTCGCAGACTTTCAGCAGTTCAGAGAAGCACTCTGTTGCTTCTGTCTGAGTTCTTGAAGTACTGAGATATCTGTTTGTAGAGCTTCTTGTGAAAATCAGGTGGTACTCCTGATTGTTAAGGACTTGCTTGGAGCACAGACCTGGTCGTGGTAGCTTTTTCTTTTTGTTGGATACCTCCACAAATGGAGGACATTTCAGTATAATGGAGTACACAGTCGTAAACGTCCTCATCCTTCCAAATGATAGCCATCTGGCAACCTATTCTAGCACAGCAGTTGGGAATTTCATTCAATTCAACGCCTACAAATTTCAGAGTAGGAGTCAAAATAAAGTTAAATGCATTCCTCTTCTTCAAAACGAGCTTGCAAGGTTTCTTCTGTCAAAAGTGGCCAAAAGTCAGAGTCAATATCAAGGTTGGGCTATGCATAGGCTGGAATTTCTGGAAGTGACCAACACGTCACCAAAATTCGACTAGGTATTACCTCTTCTACATAAATCATCATTATTAGTGCTACACCATTGCACATACCTAACGCAAAATACACAAACTATGGGTCTTATTTAGCCAAAAATATCAAATGTTGACGTCAGAAGCGCTTTCTTCCCTCATATTCCGCAAATAGCTCTTTTGCAAATTTGTCAATCATATAATTGATACTTTGGGCTATCTCTTCCGGCTAAAATAAGACCAAAACTGAGTATATTATTGTAATTAGTAGTAGGTATTATTTATTACCCAGGTAATGTGCCCATTAAAAGCTCCCATTGGGAGAGGGGGCGCTAACAAAATTGAGGTTATACGAAAACGTCCCTGCTCTTACATTGACTCTTCCCTGCTAAAATCGTTAATCTGGAGTTTTTTAAAAAGTTTGTCAAAATTGTCAAATAGTGGCTTACTGTGAACTCTTATGTGTGGCACATGAATTTTATGAGTTTCACTATCCGTTCCATTATTTGACTCAATTTTTGTGAAATAATGACAAAAATGTGTTAATAATTTTGCGTGGAAAAATCATCTTTTTCTGTTATGCGTGTGTTCGCACATAAAATTTCATAAGTTTATAGCTTGAAAAAAAAAGTTGAACCTACAAATTTATGGTACAATTTTATGTGCAAACACACGCGCTAGAAAAGATGATTTTTACACACGAAATAAACAAAATGTCGGTCATTATTGTGCAAAAATGTTATTTAAAACTTTTTCAAAAACTCCAGAATAACGATTTTAGCAGGAGGATTGGGACATTTTTTGGGACACCCTGTATTATATGTATTATTTGTACTCTCTCAGAAAGATGGGACAAATTGGATTTCCTGATAAATATATTAAATAAATTCAGTATTTCGGTAATACATCACCAATGAGGTGCCTCCCTGATGTGAATCTTAACATCTGTTCAGATTATTGTTGGATCTAGTTAGATAACATTTTGGCCTCATTCTCAGCCATACTTCTCCGGTTCTTTGTTGCAGCCAATAAGAAAGAGAAGAAGAAATAATAAGTCCGGTCAACAGGCGATTGGCAACTCCGCTATGAAGTCGGTGCTCTTATTTCAGCGAGGATTGGTTTGTACTTTTGTAGTGACGTACTGCACGACAGGTCACCTGGGCTCAATCCCATCTTTAGGGCACTATCTCTAGTATCGCTCATAGTATTTGAGTCCCACAGAGCTTTACCTAGCTAGTATTATTCCATCCAGTTGAAGGAATCTCTCGAGAAGATATAGATCTAGACTCCCTCAAATCGAAACGCTTAACAATATTTATACAATTTTTTTACGGTTTCCCAATGAAAAAGCACCAAAAATGCTATACAATTGACCGATTGTACACATACTGTAGATTAGTTTGAAAAAAAAACATCCCTCCATGAAGCCAGTTCATAATATCAAATATTTATTAATTTATTTTTTAAACTCACTGGGCTGGGGTTTGGTAATTTTGTGGGGTCTTAATGATTCCCTTTTATTAAAGCATCGTGTTTTTTCGTTATGGGAAACGTAGCAAATTTTATTATTTAAATATATACACAAGCGATTTTCTTCAGTTTATTGTAAATTGGTGGTATTTATTACCCGCGAATTTAATAAATTTTGTACTCGTAGTACTTAATTTCTTCAGAGATAGACTCTGATAAGTCGTTTGATAAAATTTAGATGTTTTCTGAATTCTCAAAATCCACATCAGGTGCCCATTCAGCTTGAATCATAATTATTGTATCCAAATTCTAAATAAATAAAACTATTATAGGAAGAAAATGTCTTGTTTCTATCCTGCAATTCTTGAGTATTTTTGTATTAAGAGCAACAAAATGAACCTAACTTGTGTTACTTATCAACGTCACCAGAGAAAGGCATAATTATTTCATACTCGTGTCTTGGTAAGTACCCAACTATACTTGCATACTGTTGCATTCTTTATTCCACGTTTTCCAAAGTTCTTATAAGCTTCGTGACTTGATCAAACACTTTTTAATGCAATAATTCACTCATTAAGGCACCTTCAGACTCTTCGACACGTTTGGGACTGGCACTTCGTAAACTAATAAGTTCCTGCTCAAATCACAAGTACCTAAGTAGGGGGCTCGACAAAATTGAGGAAGAGAGAAGGCATATTGCTGAGGAAATGAAACTTGACAAATTCACTCTAGAGCCAAAGACTTGACTATTGACCATCAGCGACCTTAAGTCATTTTACATGCCCAAAGGTACGTTTTGCTGGGGCGACTGTTGCGATGATCGTTCAGCGATGATTACTGAACGATAATCGCTGGCCAACCGTTTTGCTGGCAGCGTTTGGTGACAGGGAGGTGAATGTGTACACCTGTTCCTGCAAGGGCTTCTCAGTCGTCCATGATGCGCTGGACTGGTGCACTTTCTCAGTCAACTAAAGGCGAGCGACTGACGATTATTACTACCTCCTTGAGCGACTATTCCAGCTCTGCCATCATCGCGAACGCCCCAAGTGTGAGTCGCTCAAAGCAAAACGGCTCCACAGAAAGACAAAGAAATTTTACTCAGCGATGATCGCACCGCGACGCCCTGAGCAAAACGCACCTTAAGCCGGTTCAATATTCGTTATTTTCTATCGACAGGGATTTGAAACGCCTCATTTTGACGACTACTCTTTCTCCGTCTTCGTGTACTTTCGCATGGAGAACGACAACTCTCGACACTATGAGAAATTCTTCGTTGATAGGACTCGGGCCTTTGATCACATCCAATTCATCCCCGACGAATACCTGGAAATCATTTTAACTTTAATTACTTTGGGGACGACACGTCAAGTTTATATATTGTTATTTATTCTATTAAGTTTTAAAAAGTTACTGCTACGACTCAGTCAACTTCTTGTAGTAAGACGGCAAACCAATCGTTAGAGTGAGATACATATTCGCATACAGATTGTAAGAGATTGAGGTTGTCACCTTGCAGAATATCGATTCTACACTTGATTTTATTCAGTTATTCACTAAGTAAGTTTTCTCTCAAGTTCTCGTTCTCATCTTCAAAAAAAGTCTTAACTAAGTACATTTTTTTTCTTCATAATTTTTAATTCCAGTTTTTAGAAAAGTTCTTCGTCCACTCGTCGTCGGGAATTGGGAGTAGAATAGAATTTTTCAGAGTGACAACCCTAACCTATACAAACGACTTTCTAAGTCTACTTTTCTTCTTATCAATCGCTTCCCCTTCCAAATTGTTCACTCTTCCCATAAGAGTTTATACTTACTAGGAAGTGAACATATTATCAAGAACATTTCCTGGCATAATTATATATATTCATTCCAAGCGTCAGTAATGTCGGGAAAGCAAAGGCTTTTTTACCTTTTGGCTTTTCTTCTTCAATTTCTCGCCGTTTACTCGCACTTTGCTCTCGTAGAAGATAGTTTCGATTTTGCTGGAAATGCAAGCAAATTATCATAAATCTTATAACAATTCATAAGAGGACGTGCCAAGAGTGCTTCCAGGCTGTCCACTGTCATTGGCATCAAATTTCTATGTAATCCGTACAACTCTAGAGGAATCCATCATTTCAACCAGCTTGTTCAAATTAATATACAACTCATGACTATTTATGTTTTTTGTGTTTCTCGGGAAGGTATTGGATCATCTAGTCCCTGTCAATTTACGAAATTGCTACTAGGAAAACTAGGATAATCCTTAGAGAAACTTACTTTCTCGACATTCCCAAGCCTGTTTTTAACACGAGGTCAGCTCGCAGGGACGACATGTAGCCTGTAACAACTTTTGAACCCGGCCCGTCATATTCATCGTCTTCGAAGTCGTCCTCATCGTCGTCGTCTTCGACCGTCTGAAAAAAAATTGTTTTTTTAGCGAGCTAGTGGAACGTTATTGACAGCTTGGAGGACTATCGACTGTATTCCATTTAGATGCTAGATTGGTGGAGAGCGTTCACCATTTAATTATTCAGATCAAATGGATGGTGTTACAGAGGTTTTAAAAGGACTACCCAACCAGAAAATATTTCTGCTGATGAAGCTGAAACGTCTCAATCTATTTTGGGACCGTTCCACCGGTAGTTACCGGTGCCTCCGTGAACAGTTCACCAATAAACGAGTCCAAAAATGGATAATTTATTTACCTTTGCTCCTTTTTTAGAAGTTTTGCATCTTATTTGATTCACACGAAACACTGGAATCGATGCAGCGCAAGTAAGCCGAAGAGGTTTGCAGTAATTTGTCAATTTCGCATCTTCTAACGATAGTTCGTTCGCGGTAGGGCGGGAAAGCGTAAGAAACGAGCGACTAATGGCAAACGATTGAAGGGAAATTCTCCGAAGCTTTAAAAACATCGTCAGTGAGAATTTACGAGAATCTAGTATAATCTACTTCTACCGGAGGAATAAATTCGAGATGGCACAAAGAAGATTTAACTTCACATATTTACCTATCACATTGGATAGAATAGACAAATTTTCGCACAAGTGTAAACATGTATTATTTAAAAAGAAGATCGTACGCTTCAAATTTCACCGTAAATCATACTAGAATTACAGTGAATTTCAGTTTACGGCAGTTTAATTTCATATCAATAGTTATAAGTTGTTATCAGCTGATAACGATAACGGCTCCTTCTTCTTCGTACCCTCGTTTTGTGTATCTCACTTTTTGTTTTGGGGAAGGGGACTTTTTTTAATTTAAAAAACGCGAAATATAACATTTCGTTTACATTTTTTACATAAGAAGTTCTAATGTTCGATTCAATCACCTGTTCACCTTACATCCCTTCTGCATGGAAAGAGGAGGTTAGTAAAGGTCGCCATTTGTGCACCAAGTAGCGACCGTAAGTGTGGCCAGTGAAAAAAGGCGGGAGTTAGCCTTTTGTGCTGCCCCTAGACACCGAACGTTTCAGCAATGGAGGGGAGCGAAGCTTGTTGGACCACTTTTTTCACCCAGTGAACGTGTCCGCCATGTTGGATGTTACTTTGTTGTGTTAGCACTTTTTGAAAAAAATTCGTTAATCTGTTAAATTGTGACCTCGGAAAATGGGCAGAATCGTTCGTTAGAAGCCGCTCCGTTCGGACTTCGATTCAGACTGGTCGAAATTGTAAGTTTACGTTCATTTTACCGCGATTTTTGATCAAGTTTACAAGCGGCGCTCAACATCCGTGGGGGCCCCAGCCAAACCCTGTTGTCGCCGCGAAAGCGCCAAAACTTCTCTATTTCCCACAAAACGACTTTCCAAACATTTTTCACAATTAGAATTCTATCGTTTAGTCTCAGTCTATTTGTTGTGATTTCATAATTTCTCCACCTCCCTGCGATCTTCACGTTTGACCAATTTCTGTTGACGTGATGGCGAAAAAATGTCACATTCACTCAGTGCAAAATTGTCATCGCCTGCTCCTGTTTAACATAAATCACCTTCTTGGCTCTATCCAATAAAAAAACTCACTCTTCTTGGAAATTTCGTAAATTAACAACCGCTTTGACGTATTTTTCAGGTTGCTCGAGCGTGCTGCTCCGGTGAAAGGGATCTCCCGCCACCATGTTCTACGCCCATTTCGTTTTGGCCAAGAAGGGGCCGTTGGCCAGGATCTGGTTGGCCGCCCATTGGGACAAAAAGCTTACCAAAGCTCATGTTTTCGAAACGAACATTGAAAAATCCGTCGATGGTATACTTCAACCAAAAGTATGTACCGTTATCTACTTACGGGCCGTTACTATTGTTTTATTTAATTATAACCAATTTTGCCCTTTCTCTGCCTGCTGTAGTGTTTTGCAGCTAGCACTCCTGTGTTTAGGGTAAGATTTTTCTAGTTTAAACTACGTCAGGACAACAGTGCTACGCTTCTCAATTAGTGGGGGCCATTAATGGCCATAATTCATGGGTGTGGACTGAAAGTACTTATATGAATACGAAAGGCTGTGTCTCTAGTTTTGCCATTCTCACTTCAAATCGATCTAAGAACAAAAGCGCTGCAAATTCTTCCAAAATTGTTGATTATCTCTTGGAGCAAGATAATGGAGGGGGGGGGGGTAAGTTTGGTGTGTACTGGACTCATTCCAATCGGTTCAGCGTTCAAAATTTAGTGGAAAATGATACCTCACATGCCTTAAAATCTTGAAACCCCATTTTCAAAAGAGGTAAATTGATACCCATTTTGACCCATACCAGCCTTCAGTGAGTACGAATCGATTCTTGACCCTTCTCAATGGATTCAGCGTCCTTATTATAATGAAAATGATACCCCATACGCCCAGATCGCTAAAAATCTCAAAAATCCATTTTTTAGAAACACATTTTTACCTATGTCCTCCCTAAATTTGGTCCGATCAGGCTGAAACGTTGTGAGGACCAACTAGAATCGGAGAGAGATCTCTGACCAAAATGTAATATTTTTAAAAAATTTCTACCGTCAATAATGACAAGGTTTTTGACCTCGACCTCACGAAAGGTATACTGTCAAATTTAGGGGTTAATTGGAGAGGTTGACCTCTGCTGTGATTATTTTAGGAATGTAGGTAGCTAATTATAATGACCATAATAAAACAGTCATCTAATTTTCGAGAAAATGTTGCTACTTGTGGTATTCACATCAATAGTAGGCAGAAAGTCGTTTCATCCATTTATAGCAAGCTCTAATTGTGGGTAAGAATTCGTAACTAATAGTAAATGGAGATGGCGTATGATACAATTTTGTTATAATAATAACAAAACCCATCTCTCCCTTATTATTACTAAACCTTGACCTAACATTTTTTTTTTAAAAAAAAAAAAAAAAATGGAGAAAATAAAAATTCTTAAAACATTCAATGATAGAGGAATATAAGTTAAAATAAGGTATAACCTATTGTGGATTATCAAATTAAAGGACAGGCTCCTCTAAAAAGATAAATTACCGCCAAATTCTTTAAATTTAGAGAACATAACTTTTAATACTTAGGTCTTGAGCATTTACAATTATAATAATAGGGTATCTAATCCTAGTTTAAAACATATTTTCATATTTAAATTATACGGAAAAAATCAAATTAAATATTCATTTAATTATTATTTGGGACACTTGAAGCTTGAGTTTACTTTACATTCGGCGACAATTCTCTAATAACCAATTTATCATTTCTATTTTCAGGTGAAAATGGCTCTTCGCACCTCCGGTCACCTCTTGTTGGGAGTGGTGAGGATATACTCGCGTAAAGCCAAATATCTGTTGGCCGACTGCAATGAAGCCTTCGTCAAGATCAAAATGGCATTTAGGCCCGGCATGGTCGACCTCCCTGAAGATAACAGGGAGGCGGCCATAAACGCCATTACCCTCCCCGAAGTGTTTCATGACTTTGACACGGCCATGCCTGAACTCAAGTATGATTTCATAGAGTTAGTTGGCAAGCTTACTTCCTTCCGTTTCACTTCATGTACTTAAGATCCTGGCTGTCTGCCGGGGCTAGGAATCGGTGAGAGGAATGGATCTTTTTTCTCCCGGATTTTTAACTCAATTTGTTATGAAAGAAAATGAATATCACGTTGGATCTCTTCTATGAAAAGCCGGTTCCATTATTCTTCTCCTTCTTGTAATTATTGTCAATCTCCGATCCATTTTTCTCTCGTTGCGGCGGCCACTTGTAATTGGTGTTGGTCTTAAATTCTCTCTGTTATATCCGCCCGCAACACCGATTTCCTAGTTTTAACTACTGACGGTGATGGAACATGATGAAACCTTACTAATTCTCTCGCTGTATATATGTTATGACTAACTGAATGGGGCTGTGTGGTGTATCTCAGCGAATGGATTCTTTATAATTTCTCTTTTTGAGCTTTTTTTTTTAAATTTCTAAGAAGACACCGAGGCTAATTTTCTTTCTAATCACCCCAATACCTGATAAGCTTGAGTGTTACCTGATGAATCACTGTCCTATCTTCGTAATGTCAATTTCCTTACAAAGCCACACTTTCACTTCGATATTCGTACCTTGTTTTGATGAATTATTCTAATTGATGAGGCCATGTACGTATTTTTAATGGCAGTGAGACGTGATGAAAGAAACCAATAGCTTCAACCAACAATAGCAGTAAAATCCAAATTGTTCCCTGAATGTCCATAGAACGCATGAAACGTGAAAGGATTTATACTAAATAGAAGGTTTCATTTCATTCATTGAGGACGGATTGGTAGGTAAGGGGTGAACTTCACTATTGCCCCCCATTTTCAGAGCTAAGTTGTGACCCTCCATATCATATCAACCTTTTTGAACATTTGGATTGAAGACAACATTTTTGTGGCGACATTTCCACCAAAATCGTAGAAAGTACCGAATTATCAGAATTATTCATTACAGCTGGTATCGTTAGAGACATTTTTCGTAGCAAATGACTTGTAGAATCTGCCCTTTGATGACTACAAACCTTATCGGTTAACTGTATAGACCGAAAGAGGAGATTCCGAAGATTGCGAAACACTAGCCAAATATTCAAAAAGGTTGTGAAGGGTCACAATTTGGCTCTGAAAATGAGATGCAACAGTACAGTACACCCGATTGGAGGCAATTAGAGCCAACATGGGGGCTATGAGATACCTGTTACGTAGAACCGGTTAGGTTTTTGGCGATAATGATGAGGTATAGAAATAGATTAGGTTGGTAATTTGTTAATATTTCGGGAGGAATAGTTTTTGTGTGGTATTATCAATTCTCACAATACAATACCCAGATCAACTCAAAATGAAGATAATTCGACATAGCATGGATCATTCAGACTTCTTGTTGTCTCTTCAGCTCAAATTTCGTTTAAAAAATCACTCTTGACTCGATGTCGAGAGCCATAGATTAAACTTTAATTCATTTGTCAAGAGATAGCATCATAGAATAGCTGAAAATTCGGGCAACGTATCAGAATGGGGAACTACTCGTGCGCTTCCCTTTATATCACAATTCTTCTAGGACTAACGGAGGACCTGAACATTTTTTTTTTTAAAAAAAATCATCTATGGCTTTACTCTATTATATTCCAAGTTTTCTTCATAGTTGGTCCATTAGGCAGCTGGCTTGTTTGCAAAAGCAGAGCATAATCATTGGGTTTGTAAGAATATCTTGAGAACTGTTCAAATTTATGAGTTAACTGTATAATAATTAAAGCAAACGCGGTACAAGGCAGCAGAAGTTGACTTATGTGGCAAATGGTCTTTTTAAAGTCCTTTCACGATTATCTTTCATTAACGAGGAAACCATTTTTACTGGGGCATTACTCTCTTTACATCCCCCCAGCCATAGCAGCCAGGGTGCTTGCAGGGTTATTCCTCTTTGGAACACACCCCTGACAACCCCTTCTTATTTATTTATCCCAAATTGTACTGACCTCGATTCGACTGAGCTACTATGTATTCTAACACATCTTCTGCATGAGCTGGTGGTTGGTGGTTTCAGTGGGTACAAGATAATCTGACTGTTGATAATTTATTTGTTGATATTGCGTGATTGTTCAATCTTCAAAGTTGATCGATTTATTTTGCCTGTAGACTCTGAAGCACGTGTATACAGTGTCTACATTTTCACACGTCTACTACTGTACAATTGTTTTGTTTTAATTAAAATATGTCAATTATTATTGGCCATTATATGAGGTAGTTTCATCATATTCCGTTTCTTGAATGGAGCACACGCCTGTATTTTTTGGTGCGCGTACTCACCTCGGCGTTCTTTCTTGACTTTCAGCGATGTGGACATTGAAGCTCAATTCAGTCTCAATCAATCTCGTGCGGAAGAAATCACAATGCGTGAAGACTACGGAAACATGTCGTCTCTCGTCGAACAGGAAGAAGGTTTCGGCGATATGGGATTCGGCGCTGACGCTCCTGATATTCTTCGGCACGCGTCTCGTTTGGAACCGTCTCTCGATCCGGTGAGTTGTTGTTGCTGATAGTTGATTGAGCCCCAAGAAATAACCGTTATAACATGAATATTGTTCTTCTTATCCTCCTACTCTTGTACCACATTTTAATTTTGTTGTTTTCGAATTTTCCTTAATTTAAATGCTTTCTTTAGCAGAGATTGAAGATTAGGAGCTGATGGAAAGCATTTCCTTATTCAGCAATCCTGCAAAAATTTTACCTTCTTATAAGCTTAGCAAACGTTATCAGCATTCTTTAAAGACCATTGTCGGGAATCCAAGTGCAATATTTTACTCAAAACTTGTATAAAAACGCGGAAAATCCTTAATCTTTTGCTAGGAAAAGGGACAGTAATTTCATTAAGCAGCTGCATGCGAAGCTGTGTATTTTTTAAATAAGTTATAATCAATCTCCATTCTATTACCAGCATTTCCACCATTTTATTAGTTTTTAACATTTTGTGTATTTAATTTTTATTGTCGAATACATATTGCGAAAAACCGAAAATGAAGTAAAAACTACTAAAAATCATGGACGTTTGAGTTTTTATCAGACAACGTTTGGGAAACTGCAGTCGATGCACTTTTCTATATACGAAATGGCCGGCCTGTGTTGAATCGTGAGACAAATTTCTTGATTTGGCTTCCAACTGAAGGACGTGGGGCAGTTGCTGCCCCTAGGCACTGCGATCTCTAGGGTCCATTGTGCCTGCGCATATAGAAGGGACGTCAGACGGGCTCAGAGAGCCCTTGCCAACATGTAGGGCTGTTCAGCGCCCATCCGACATCCCATCGCTCAATGATGGGATTTGGTCAATTTTGCAAGCCGGCAGACCAAGGCAGACACGCGTCTGTGCTAAGTCCCTGTACAACCGTATTCGGATACTTACTGCCGGTACTGAGTTGGCCTCAGGACGTCAAGTTAACGCCAGGGTTTGCTGGATTCGCACCAGCAGCCTCAAAACCTCGACCAACGAAGTCTCGAGCTCCAGGGACCGACGCCTTATCGACCTTGCCCACCCAGGTCCCATTTTCTTGATGTTAGGGAGAGCAAGTTTTGAAAATTTGTTACTCTATGTTGCAGGCCAACATCTTGTTTAGCGAGGGAGTGGATCAACTTGACAAAGAAAAAGAACCTCAGCCGTCGACGTCATCGGCTCAGTTGGAACGACCGTCCCTCGACATCGACGCCCCCATTCGTGACGACGGTTTTGGTGGTCCTTTGGAAGCCAACGATCTGATGGGTGAGCGAATTGGACCAAACGCTTCAATCAAGAATTGTGTGTTGAATATTTGGTGATTTTGAGTTTCATCTTGTCTGTACCTACAATAGGTGGCGGTCTATTTGAGGGTGGGCTGTTCGACGACACGGAAATGCAGGTTCCTCCAGTTGATCAAAGTAACCAGGATACACCGTTGCCTTCTGCCATCCAACCACCGCCACCAGCTATTGGCTCAGATGACGAAGACTCCGACGGTGATCGGTTCGGTGGTGCTCCTAGCCCTGCAGCTCCCAGGTTCGTTTGGTTTTGGTTGGTTATTCCTTGAATAATCAACCTATGTTTACATGCAAAGAGTCGATCTCTCTTATTTGGCCTAAAAAGGTCTCTAGATCACAATAAGTAAATGTCTGTCAGCCGTCCACGCCGATAGTAGTAGAAAAATGTCTATAAATCTGCAATTTTGGTCAGGGATCCGTTTTTTGCTCTTGCTGGCATTCAAAAATTTTCTGCCCGATCGGACCAAATTTGGAGGAGGGGTATTTCGAAAAATGGATTTTCGGCGATCTAGGCGTGTGGGGTATTATTTTCGACTAAATTTTGGACGCTGAAACTAATGACACGGGTCCCGGAACGATTGTTGCCCACTGAAAGAGGTTATGGGTCAAAATGGGTATCTTGCTACCCATTTCGAATCGTAAATGATTCATTCATTCATTCTTCACGCTTCCCGCAATCCAATGTGTAGTATCCACCTGATTTTCCAGCTTTGGAAGAGAGCGGCAGCCCTCAAAGAATACCAAAATCGTCAACATTATCAAAATGTCGTAAGTTTTCTCCCGATACAAAAACAAATCCTGTTATTGAAAATTATTTTCAAATCACCAAAATGGCCAATATTGACCAACTATCCAGTGGTAGTGGTCAGCTACATTCATTCACCGTTGATAGTACCATGATTGTTATTATGGTTCATTCGCAGTTAGTACCGTAATTTTGCGTACGCTATGTAGGCTGGAGTGTGGTAGGTTTTCTTGGGGGCCAATATTATGAAACTGAGGAGCTCTGCGCATGCGTCGGCACGATTCCGACGTGACCGAACAACCTACAACTTGCAGCTCTCCTCTGCTCCTAATTGACTGTTGCTGCAGAAGTGGCTTGAGTTTGAACCTTCCGTCAATACCCACAATTTTAACGTTGATTTCGTTTCGCAGTTCTGACGGTGGCTCCAGGCCAGGGTCGCCAATGAATCAGATGATGACGGAGGACATGACTGAGCCAATGTCGATACAGCCTGCAGAGCCAGCACCTACCCTGTTCCCTGAACCAACCGTCGTCGTTCCTCCTCCTGTCATCGACGAGCCCATGCCAGAACCTCCGATGCCCTATCAAGACCAGACTGTCCTTCTTCACAATGAAGAAGAATCTTTCGCGTTGGGTCCAGTCGACGCGTCTGCTCTCAGAGGTATGCTCTGCATAAAGTCATTTCGTTGATCACAACCCCTTAATCCATTCAACTCACACAAGCCAATTTTCAGGATCAACCAAACATAAGAGGAAGAGGAAGTTGATTGTCGACGAAGTCAAAAACATTTCGGGTGAAGAAATGAAATCACAGTTGAGCGATACAAGCGACATTGTCACCAGTTTGGATCTTGCTCCTCCCACGAAACGATTGATGCACTGGAAGGAAACTGGCGGCGTTGAAAAACTCTTTGCCCTTCCTGGTCGAAACATCCCTGCCAGAATCCTCTTCAAGGTTAGTAACTTGTCACATATGTGCTTCATTGTAAGATCTATTCAATTGGTTGATTCTTCCTCTTTTACCTGCTTGCTTGCTTTACCTTTTGTTTATTTAAGGATTAAGGCAAGATCAAAACCAGGCCAAAATAGTTCCAAGGCGCGAGAAATACACGTTTTGATTTTGAGAATTTACCCAACATTCTAGTGCAGAAAATTGTCAACCCTTTTAAAAAAGAAAAACGCATATTTAATAATGTTGCAATTTTTTTTTTTAATTTCTAGATTAGAATTTGTGCTTCAAAATTATGTCCCACCTGTCCTCGAATACTGGGACAACTCAAAATTGTTGGGAAATCATGTTTCTGCTTTGCTCTTCTCTACCTGCAGCTCATTGAGCACTCGCCAATATTGTTACCAGTACATGAATCTATGTACTATCTGTTTAACGTTTTGTGGTCCGGACCCCAAGGTTCCCCAATGGTGGTCCTAACTCCAAATTGGCATTTTCGTAGTTGTCCCTGTTTTTGAGGACGAGTGCGATATGAAAATTCGGGGGAAGGCTTCAAAAATGGAGCTTTATTGCGTATAGCCTCTAAATGTGGTTTCTTAAATTTTATTCTTTTTATGTATTTTTTTGTATGGCTGCGGTTTTCTGGGAGTTTGCAGTAGACAAATTGAAGAACCCTATTATTTTCAGAGAATGAAAACTAGCTCTGACCGAATATGTACCGAATAGTGTACATACACTAGTGTATATTATATGTATATTATATGTTATATGTATATTATACACTCTGGACTCACATACTGTACCTTAAAGACAAAAAAATACCACCTTAGCATAATGTACCTACCTAAAAAATATTTATTTTGATTGTCAATCAACGATGACGTAATTTTATTGCAGAACTATCAACGTCACCTGACGAGCAGAGCAGTCCCCAATGAAGACGCCGACACTGATAAGGACGCCATGCCTTTGGAGCAGGTGCCCGAAGAAGTTGCTCCGCCGCCTCCGCCGGAGAAGGGCAAACGGGGAAGGAAGAGGAAGATTGTGGAGCCGATCGAAGAGGTGAATATATTCAGGCGGAGAAGTTAGAATTCAAGGATTTTCTAGGTTATGTTTCACATTCACATGCTAAGTCGAGTTCTGCGTACTTAGCAATGCACTTTCTTGTGCGCTGTTTGACTTGAACTTGCTATTTTGTTATCTTTTCATAGGATCAGGTGTGCTATAAAGCGGATGAATATGAATTTATACTATTTGTTGTCTTTTTCTCATCGAACAAAATTCGTATTTGTGAGCTAAGCACTATACTTTGGTCGACCTCTTCGATCGAATTATGTTTTGTGGTGTCTAGAAACTAGGAAGTATACCAAATTTTTGTGAATCAGCTATTTAATGGTAGGCTTGATCGCATCTTGACAGTCTTCTTCCCGGTTAACAGATCCCGCAGATCCCTGAAGAGGAAGAAAGACTCGACCGCCATTTGCCGACCCACGACCCCAACGATCGCAGTCACCTGGACGTGCCCCCGCTCTCCGTCGGGCCGCCGCCGATGTCCGTCGCTCCCATGTCGGTCGCTCCGAGCGAAGCGGGCATTGACCCGTTGTCCGTTCCGCCCCTGTCGGTCGCACCGTTGGACGAGCCCATGTCCGTCGCTCCGCCCGACATGACGCCCCATCATCCGGGCCTCGCTCCCAACATGACGCCCATGAGCATCGACTCGTCGCTCCCCCACCTCCCTCCAGAACAGGTATACATTTCCTCTTATATTTAAATTCTCATCAATAATCGAAAAATTAATCAAAAAATCTTCCAAAAAAGTTCCACTTGAAGTCCATTTGTCAGACTACAATTATTCTCTGACTTCTGAGATTCTAAAACCTCCTTTTAGAAGGTTGTCTATTAGCTCTCAAAATGGACGATCCCATTTATTTGACCTTATATCGTGTTTTATTTGAAAAGTAATATCTTATAGTTGGATTCATCGATTCCAATCGCTCAGTCTGTATAATTATGACATTCATTTTAGATTCAAGAAGGAAACCAGTTTTGCATCTTCATGGGCAACAAAAAATTGCATCGAACTGGACCGATATTATCTCGGTTGCCACTAATTTCCACTTCGTTTTGAGAACCATTGAATTTAGCTTTGCAGCGGATTTCTACACCGATTGTCGTCAAATTCCTTTTGGTTATTTAGACGATTGAGTTTTCTTTCGAGGCGCAAATGATGGCGTTGTGCGGCATTTATGTGACGACGAGTTTGAATTTTGCGCAGATGACGCTCCTGGAGGAGTCGCTGGCCCCCGGGCAGACGCCGCTTCACAACATGGGCTACGACGGGCATCAGAACGACCTCATGGCGAACATGGGCTACGACGAGAACGCCCCGCCGCCCACGACACCCGGAGCTCTGTCGGAAAAGGGCGGAGCTACGCCCTGGCACGACGACTACGACCTCCCGGTGTCCGTGGGCCCGGTTAGTGTCAGTGTCTTTTATACGGTTTTTTCTCTGGTGAAGGTGCACCGAGGCGCTCACTTTAAAGCAGGACGACAACTCCAACGCCTGTACTAATCCAAGTTGCATGGCTTTCATCGTCAAGCAGGCTGCAACCTGCTTGTCGTTCCCAGACTCCGCAGTTGCTGCATCCGCCGTATTTCACCCGTTCAGTCGATCATCGTCAGTGAAGAATCGTCCCAGCACGCCACCTCCGCTTCCTCACCCATTCGATATATCGAACTCCTACGACCTTCGACCTCATTTCCACCCCCTGAGACATCCTTCCAGCTTGTGCTTTCGCATGAAAACCCAACTTTTTTAAAATTTTGTTTTAATAAACCGTGTTTTTTCTCGTTGCAAATGTCTTGCGCATCGAAATAACGAACAGCAATTTGAAATATAAAATTAGAAACTTCTATTGTGCATAAAATTGAACAAATGGCGCGTTTACAGTCTCATCTTTTCTTCTACTGCTAATTGCATCAAGGAAAACAAAATGCTGCTCATCGTTTTTGGTTCATCAGTTTTCAATTAATAATGGCAAATTGGGCCAAAGAGGCACCAGAGCCCTCTCTTCACTCGTCGTAGCTATAATCCTTGTCAGAACCTCAATATCGGTTGAGAACATGATTTAAGTGATCAAATAAGGTCTCATCGGCATCGATTTTTCATTGACTTTCTCGCGTTCTTCGTCCTCTACGACGTGAAATTGTGAAAAAACAAAACATTTCATGAATTCAAATCGTGGACCTTTTTAATCTAATTTTTCATGACGTCACTGCTTATTGAGTAACGATTGGCGATACAGAGCTGCTTTAGTATTGATACATTGATGGCTACAAAAGGCCTTCAATAAAAGCCGACTGATAATTACTTTAAACTTTTAAACATAAAAACTTTAGGTTTCGACAAAAGCCGTTTAGTAACGATCCCTCCCTCCCATTTATATCACCACTATGTACATACTGAAGTAGGTAGTTGATCGCATGGTAGTGATGATTTAACCAACATTTCGCTTGCTAAATTGCATGATGGTTTGAGCTTGCGCGAATAGATAGATGAATGTAGTAGGAACATGAAATTCTCTTAGTACATGCCATTGTCGTGCTTCGATTTTTCTATTCATTTTTCTAGCCCTTCGGGAATTATAAGTAAACTCTACTTAATTATGCGCATTTGGTTAATGCAGGATGTATCATAAGCCAAATTCAATTTCAAATGACGCAGAATGCTTACAATTTGAGAGTATGTTGCGTATATAGACACAATGTATCATTTCAAGAAATTTTTCACCTCTGATTTTAGACGAATTCTGTACAGTCTCGTTCATCTTGCTACAAAGCTGTGATATTCACCCCGAATTTCGCACCTGACAACATTTCAGTTCTCCCAGTGACATACTTTATGTTGTGACGTATTAACTTACTGTTTTATCGTACAGCCTGAAGAGCAAGCCAACGACGAAACCTTCGAACAGTTCGAAGAGCGCGTTCTGAACAAAAGGGCAGCACACATGTACAACCTCGTGAAGAACAAGTTCGACAACGACGACAAACTCAGCTTTTCAACCCTCGTTGTTCGAAACAACAGGAAACAGGTTAATTTAACACGTCTACTAAATTTAATTTGGTTCTTACGCTCGTCGTGTTACTTGTTTTTAATAAATTTTTTCGTTTATTTATTTAAAGGCGGCGCAGAAATTCTATTCTCTCCTCATGTTGAAAAAATTCCAAGTGGTGGAGCTCCAACAAGAATCCTCGTACACTGACATCAGCATCGAGAAAGGACCAAATTTCGAAAACCCGACTCTCTAAATTACACCGATTGTTTTGTACATACGGGATCTAAACAAATTGAAGAAAAAAATATTATTTTTATTTTTTTTATTGCTTTTATATTTCATTTTTTTTCTTCTCCAAGACAAAACCTCAGTCTCAAATTCTAATATGAAAAAAAAAAATAAGACTTGAGCAAAAGCGGGGTTTGTTATTAAAAGTAAATATCAGAGTAAATGTCACAAAAAGCCTCACGTGGTGTAAAACGTGGTAATTTTATTTATTATATTTCTCCCGACAGTTTTTATTGTCAAATTTGAGTTCACTTTATATAAGCAGTTCGTACTGTTATTTCTTACCAAAACGTTTCATTTACTCGATTTTCACACCAACGAGTAATTCGAGTAGTGCCTGGGTGAAATGAAAATGAAGCATTTTTATATGGTCAGTCGAAAAACTCATATTTTTAGCTATGTGATACGGAAACGGTAGTTTCTGTTTTTTTAATCGCTTTTAATTTAATGTTCCCTTTTTCTTTATTTTGGCGAAATTCCTTGTTTTCCCGCATTCCACGTTCATTTGAGTGGATTTCGATGAAACGACGGATTTCGTTGTCAACGTACTGATCATTTTCTATTTTTGAACTGAAAAGTGGACCCCTTTCTAACCTATCAGCTTCTCGCTGAAAAGAGCAGTTTTGAATGATCTCAGAAACGTCTCTTGAAGGGTTTTTATTTAGGTTGAAGCGCTTTTTTCTCCTCCAAATTACCACTTTTTTCAAATATTTCATCTCATGTGTAAATAGAGCTTTGCCGAAGTTGCTTATTGTTTTCCCCGTTACAACGGGGATTATTTGTCATTTGTCTAGTGTTAAAAGTATACTAATCACTATCAAAAATATCACAAGGCACCTGTGGTAATCGTTAATAAATGTATTTTATTGATTAGTTGAGTATTTCTGTTGCCCGCTTCCCTTTAATGTACTATATGAATCTGAAAAACTGTCAGTTTCGATTTAATTCCGTTCAAATTTGAAGATATCTGAAAATTGAGATTCAATCTGGGTTGCTTCGAGTGGTCTAGGCTTATCGAATACAATATTTAATAAGTCAAACACGTTGATCCGAACTGGAAATAATGCTACGTACCTACATTTGATCGGAAATTTACTCCAAGGCGTATATCATGGAAGGTTTCGATGCGTTTTTTTTTTTTTTTTCAATTCACTAAATAAGGGATGTGCCGAGACGTAAATGTGGTCCTGTGGCGATCTAAACATTTTCCAAATTCTTTATTCCCAGAAAATGATTAATTCTCTTCTGCGTTCTGAAATGTATCAGGGGAAAATATAAATTCAAAACAAATAAATCATGCGTGGTGATTCCAAATCGAAAAAGGACAAATAAATTGTTATACAGGGTCGTGTAGAGGAAACGCATGCCTTTCATTATGAAATTACTGGGACACAATAGGTTGAAAATAATAAAAACAAGTAAAATTATAGGTTTTTTAATGCAGTTTTTGGACGTACATGCCGTATATACGTTTAGAAAATAATGCCTATTATATGACGTTCTTCTTGCTGGATACAAAATTGGTGCCTCTTCTGAACTGCATTAAAAAACCTATTTAAGCATTTAATATGTTTTTATTATTATCAACACATTGTGTCCCATTAATTGAATAATGAAAAACGCTGCAAATTCTTTCACAGGGGTTGGTTATTGATTGGACCAGCAGAATGGGGCTCATTCCAATCGATTCAGCATTCAAAATTTAGTGGAAAATGATACTCCAGACGCCTAGGTACGAAAACTACTATAGCAGAGGGAAATTCAAATCCGTTGTTCTTAAAAATACACAAGTTTTGTTGAAACCATCGATTTTTAGTTGTCGGAAGTCATTAACCGACTTCAATTTTTATTAAAGTCAACAATCGATTTTCTTTCTTAAGCGAACAACTCAATACGGGCTTGGATCCAAGTCTGTACAAATGAAGGATTATTTGTTTCCTATCAATATGCGATATAGCGGAACACGCAGGAATCCTTAGATTTTGCAAGAGGATACTCCGTTCAATATATTTCTTCTCACATTTCTTTCGCTTCTTTGTGAATTTTTAAAAAGATTTTTTTGCTGTAATATTCCATGTGCCAAATCAGTTATTAAGTGAAATTTATATAATATCGAAAAGTAGACTGACACGTCAAAAGCTTCCTCGTGGCTTTACGGCATACTTGCGCAGGCGCACAGCGAACCAATCATAATAAAACGATGAAATGAACAACCTAAAGTTTCTTGCTTGTTTCGGGGTTATCCATAATTTCCAAATAACGTAAGTAAACAGAAAGCGAATGTCAACAGGATTAACACGAGAAATGTGTGAAAAGAGACATTGTGTAGCCAGATCTTGGTTTGCTGGCCATAAATCTTGTCTTATGCCAGAAAACCTGGCACTTAATTCTCTAAACCCACTCACCTTTTCATTTTTACCTGGAGGATTGAAAATGAGTGTTGGCCCAGGGAGTCATATTGCAATCTACAGTCCCATAGACAATACTTTGTCTGGTGACTACAATTATGTACTTCGGTACCAATATAACATTTCATCCGCAAAAAGCCAACATTTTGGTTGGTTATTCCTTGAATAGTCAACCTATGTTTTCATGCAAAAAGTTAATCTCTCCAATTTGGCTCAAATTTGGTTGGGGGTCAAAATGTGTACTTTGGCAAAAGGATTATGGGTCAAAATGGTTATCTACCTAACAGCGCGTAGGGTATCATTTTCGGCTAAATTGTGGACGCTAAATCGTTTGAAATGAGTCTCCATGTGCTGGTCCAAGAAATAACCAACCTTTGTAAAAGAATTTGCAGTTTTTATTTGTAATAGTGGAACAAGCAGAAATCCTCCTCAGATTTTACAAGAGGATACTCCTTCAATCTATTTCCTCTCAAATTTTATTTGCTTCTCTGTAAATTTTAAAAACGATTTTTATTCCAATGTTCAATTTTAAGTTAATTTAATGGACCATAATATCGAAAAGTAGGCTGAAGCTCCCTCGTGGCCCTACTGCAAGCCTGCGCACGCGCACAATGAACCAATCATGATGGACCTCATGTTTCTTGCTTGTTCTAGGGTTGTCCATAATTTCCAAATAACGTAAGTAAACAGAAAGCGAATGTCAACAGGACTAACACAAGAAATGTGTGAAAAGAGACATAGTGTAGCCAGATCTTGGTTTGCTGGCCATAAATCTAGTCTTACGCCAGAAAACCTGGCACTTAATCTCTAAATCCACTCACTTTTCATTTTTATCTGGAGGATTGAAAATGAGTGTCGGCCAAGCGACTCATAGACAGTGCAAATATAACACTGTTTTTCGCAAATTCAACACAATTTTTCATTTTCCTGCACATGAGCGACCACCATTCATTTCAACTTCCGCAGTTAACGTCGCCTTTTTAAAAATACAGGTTCGTCCTGGTTCGCACAAAAGGAAAAAGAAAACCAAACGAAGTCACAAAAAAACTGAAATATTTTAATGTGAACGAAAAGCTGAAATAGTAATATTCATCGTAATTCACACAAACCACACAAGAGGTAGCAAGTTTGTTGATCATAAACGTTTACAGATTAGGTATGAATTCTTACTATACAAGTTTTGGTGTGACAAACTGACAAAAACTTTATAAATTATCAGCCAGTACATGGAAAACAATAATGCTCGGCCTTGTTCCACCCAATTAGAATAAACGTAGTTTCGTAGTTCGATTCAACTATTATTTATTATGTACGAGAGTTCGCTACATTTAAATATAGATAAACTAAAATGAATCTTATTCACAACTGCTTAGAGCTACTAGAAAGGAAAAGTTCATTCAAACAAATAAAGTAATCGTCTAAATTTAAAAGAGAATAATAGGGGGAACCACATTCATACAATATTGCTGAGTTTCACATAACGCATAGAAATCGGACCCTAAATTATCACAATTAAAGTTTCAAACGTTATTTACATAATTAAAGGGCGAAAATGTTAAGGTGGGGGGAGGGGCTATTAGTAAGCCAAGATGGTAGTAGGAGTTTGGACGGGGTTGTTAGGTTTTGAAGTGATCAACGCCCATTATGGTCATTAACACGTTCGCTGCGGAATTGTTGAGCTCGTTCGAGCAGCTGTGCGTGAGTCATCTGAAATAGGAACGCGCCAGGTGAGTGCGCCGCATGTGGAAAGAAATTCGAAGCGAGCTTTTAACCCAGTGCGGCTCACGCGCGAGTAAACTTTGGAGTAAACTACTTGCAACAAAGTATTTCGTATACTAAAGCGAAACACTGAAAGAAATCTTGAGGCGGGAACACTGAAAACGATGCAAAACGGCAAGAAAACTCCAAACCAGTCCCCTATTTTGGACTTTTTTTGCATCTTAGCATCACCCCAGCTGACTCCGACGTTTACAGTACTTTCAGAAGGTTCAAAGCTGGCGCGGGAAGTAGAAATATGTTCCATTTCACTTTCTGGTATACTGGAGGAGCGATCTGAAGTGAAGGCTGCCTTCACGCGCCAGGCGCGTGCGACGCACACAGGCTGGACCAGAGCTCACGCTCCGAGCGCGTGACCACCCGCAGCGAACGTGTTAGGCTGGGTTCACATGGACGCGGTTTTTCCGTTGGATTGTTGGGGGGCAAACGCGTACGGCCATCTAATTGGCTCCATGGTGAACTTTTGAAGCGGTCTGTATACATCAAATTATTTTGATATTTGCCGCAGTCAAGCATGCGCAGTGGGCATAGCTCTCCCAGCTGTTTTTGTCGTCACATGTTATATCATTTTTGTTATCTCCGATTTGCCACCGATCAGCTCCACGAACGCGCTTGCCGCACCGCATCCATGTGAACACCCTAACTCAAAACGTATTTCCCCCACCATTCTACCGCAACGGAGAAACCGCGTCCATGTGAACCCAGCTTTAGTCGTCATTAAACAGGGAATAATCACGAAATGACAGGTTGAATGGGCGTTGCTAGGTAGCACTGTCATCACTCGGACAGCACAGGGATAGACACATCATCCTGCTTCCTACACCCATCTACAGCGAAAAGGGTTTTCCGACAGGGAGCATTACGGTGGATGGAGGGGGAAGAGGGGGTTCTGCCACATACCGATCCCAGCGGATTTCCTTTGAGGACTCACAAAACCGCTCAATTTCATCAAAACATTGAGATCAATAGTCTCCAGGCAGCCTCGAGAACGCTAACCCAAAGTGCGAGGAAGAAAACACACACGACGAATAGTAAGAAAAATGGAAACTTTTCAAAAAAAAGTCGCGCACATCGAGTTGAAATTTACGACTCCGTGTTCACAGCTTCACGGGCGTGGTGAGTCCTTATGTGTTTGTTGTGGTTGGACTTGGTTGATGAGGTTTTGTTGCAGATGTGGCACGAGTAGGGTTTGGCGCCGGTGTGAGTTCTCACGTGTTCGACTAGATAGTACTGACGATGGAAGGTTTTCCCACACTCGTTACAAACGTATTTCTTCTCGTTGAGGTGCTCCTTCTCGTGGCGGCTCCAGTTGTGCTTCCGGTTGAACTGCATTCCGCAGTGGTTGCACGTGAAGGGCTTCGAATTGAAATGAGATCGAATGTGCGCTTGAAGGTCGTGTTGTCGAATGAACGCGCTCTTGCACAAAGTGCATTTGTAAGGTTTGGACATCCTCGACGCGTGCGTCCACCTGTGAAGATGCAAGTTCCATTTAGTGTAGAACTTCTTTCCGCAGACGATGCACCCGAACTGTTTGACAGTTCCAGTGCTGTTTCATATGCGCTCTGAGCGACGTGTCGACGAAAGTCAAATTGCAAATCGGACAAACGACGTTTTTCTTTTTGGCACACCCCGAAGGCAAATACTCGTTGTTGTGAGCTTTCCTTATGTGCCGAGTCAGGCTGGCGTTGTGGATGTAACGCTCGCTGCAGTACATGCACTGTTTGGGCTTTTCGTCGTGGGTCTCCTTGTGCCACTCCAATTTTTTCTTCGTCACGAAAGTCTCACCGCATTCACAAAAAAACTCCTTAGCTTGCCGCTTGACTTGAAAGTGAACGCTGTCCTTGTGCTGTTTCAAATTTGAATACCTGAAGCAATAGAAAAGGCAAACATAGAATCAGAAAAGCAAATCTATCTTCGTGAAAAACGCTGCAAAATCTTTCATCTTTTTTCAATCTTTCTGTTGAGAGGCGTATAAAACTTGATTAGAAAGTGATCAGATGAGAAGTGAACCATTTATGTTGAATTATTTATTTCAAGAAGTGGTATTGATTTGATTTCATAAATAAGAAGTTGTTACATATCATACTGTTACATTTAATAAGATGACTGAAGGAGGATGTAAATGTTGATTTTTGTCAGGGAAGATGGAAGTCTAATCTTCCCTGATGGTTTAATAACGATTTCAATCAATCAATCATAGTTGGTTATTCCTCGGACCAGGAAGGAGCATGGAGAAAATGGGTGAAAACAGTGAGTAAGGAGCCTCCCGGACACATTCAGATCAATTCAGCGTCCAAAATTTAGTGGAAAATGATTCCCCACAATCCTAGGTACCTAAAATCTCAAAAATTTACCTTCAAAATAAGTAAATAAATACGCATTTTAACCCATTACCTCTTCCGGTGGGCGCCAATCGTTCTGGGACGCATCCCATTGGATTCAGCGTCCAAAATTCAGTAGAAAATAATACCCCATACGCCTACATTGTAAAAAAAAAAAACTATTGTTCGAAAATCAATCGTAACGCCATACGCCGTTATTGGTTGTAGAAAATTTTCGAAAAATCTGACGGACCGGTTCCTGGCCTTTCAGGTCAATCGGACCAATTGGGGGTGGAAGGGAATCAAAATGCGTTTTCCGAAAAATGGATTTTCGAGATTTTTGGTGATTTTGGAGTGTGAGTACATTTTCCTCTAAATTTTGGACGCTGAATCGATTGGAATGGATCCGAGACACTTCACACTCACTGTTTCTCCCCCCATGCTGCTTGTCCAAGGAATAACCAACCCCCATTGAAAGAATTTGCAGCGTTTTGGTTGGTTATTCCTTGAATAATCAGCCTATGTTTTCATGCAAAAAGTCAATCTCTACGATTCAGCCCACATTTTTTTTCTGGACGATTCACAGTGTCTTAATCAAAAACATAGGTTGATTATTCGAGGAATAACCAACCAAAAGTCACATGTCCGTCCGCCGTCCGCGCCGACTTTGGTAGTAGAACATTTTCTAAAAATCTGAAATTTTGGTCAGGGGTCCGTTCATGGTTCTATTTGGTCCTCAAAACATTTCAGCCTGATTGGACCGAATTTGGGCGGGACAGGGTTCAGAATGTTTATTTCGAAAAATGGGTTCTCGAAATTTCTGGCAATCTAGGCGTGTGGGGTATCATTTTCCACTAAAATTTGGACGCTGAATCCAATGAAATGGGTCCCAGAACGATTGGCGCCCACCGGAGGGGGTTATGGACGCTAAATCGTTAAGAGTAAATCCCCATGCTCCTGGTCCGAGTAATAACCAACCCCTGTGAAAGAATTTGCAGCGTTTTTGTTCAAGACATCATGAAACGTCCAGATAACAATTTTGGGGTCAATTGGAGAAGGTCGACTCTTTGTGACCTTGGGAATGAAAACAACTTTTTGAGTTATGTGCTTCGTTTGTATCTCCTATTGAAGCCAAATATTTCTCAAAAACATCATTTCTAATTAATTTATTGTGAAATGGCTACTTGGGTCACATTTTACCCGAAATAGGGACGGACGCAACTTGGAACTTTTGACTTTATGGACAAATTTACAATTTTCGCTATTCTGTATATCAGGGTATTTCACCCTAGAAGCTGGGATAGGTCTAGTATCGAGTATTTCAGACAGTTACAAAGTTTTAATCCTGGAAGGTCACCACGTAGGACAAATAAGGAAAAAAACCCAAAAAGTCCTGCAATTTCAAGCGTTTTTGATCGCTCCAAGGGTTGCCGCAGACTTTTGAAAACCGGCATCCAACTACAACGGTTAACGTTATCTAGAGCAATTAATGGACTTTTATATAAGCGAAGAATCGACTTACCTTTTGAATTTCTTGTCGCACATATTGCACTGAATCGGAGCATAGCCAGTATGGCCGTTCATGTGCTCCTTCAACTTTTGAGCGGTAATGAACGTTTTGGGGCACAGCGTGCAGGCGTGAGGTTTGACGATGAGGTGGATTTTAGCGTGGCTGACGAGACTCGTTTTCGAACTGAACGTTTTACCGCAGGTACGACATTCGAGGGGGTGGATTTTGACGATGTGCTCGGTGTATTCTTCTTGGGATTTGAATTCTTCTTGGCAGACGGAACATTGTCTGGTGACTTTTTTGTGTTCGGATTTGATGTGCGCCTGAAAAAAACAATTGAGTTTTACAAGTATGATAAGAGATATCAAGATGATAAGGCGACAAATACCTACAATTATAAATTAGAAGACTCGTACGTAATGTATCAAAATCAAAACTATCAGCCATGCCACAAGTTCTTATACATCCTCGTCTTATACGCTCTCCTCCTCATAACCTTGCTTCCTTCCTAGCCTTGATCCAATAAACAGTTTTTCTAATTATTAAATTTATGGTGAAGAGATTATAATGATTCAAATACAGCGGGTTGGGTTATAAGATTTCATGAAAGTGATACAAACTGAGTGGATCCACCAAACCAGCATTGCCTCACAGAAGGATAGGAATTCAGTCGAGGAAATCTTCTTTAAACGTGTAAATTAAAATAATTTGAAACGCCCTATTTTATAGGATTCGAATGTATACGACAGCATAATTGTGGTTCGTTTGGCCATAAAGTCTACTATGCGACGGTATGATATTGTTAACAATGGATTGCAGTGGCATACCCAAATCTACTTTCCAGAAATATGGTTTAGGTTAAGATGCAGAAAAAATTAAAATGTAGAGGGTAGAAGACCAAGTATAGGATGACACACGGGAGTCTTGCCATTTTCAATTGGATGATGCAAAGAAAGAGGTGCCTGAATGGTGGAGGACCGGCCATTACCCTCCCAAAGGACTGCCATTAACCTATTCAGTTGACAAACGTCTGGTGATAACTGCACCATTAGTTCGCCAAATCTCGCTAAACCTCAGCGCAGTCGTGATAAGGCCCTGTTATCACTGTTAACCCAATGTTGCTTTAGAGAGTCGAAATCTGTCGATACAATCTACATTGTCCTACAACTCCAAGTAATCAACTCTCACTTTGAAAATAAGAGGCCACCTTTGCAGATGGATAATAAAATCCATTGCGTCATCGTCATCCTCGAATTGTATTCTATAGTATGCCATTCAAGCGAAGAACAAAAAAAGAATAAGAGAAACGATAAGCGAAATAATTACTTATATGGACCTATATGGCACACAAAATAAAAATGAAAATCACACCGTATCACCGAGAATATTCGGTTGTCATATCCAATATCCCTATACAGGCACAACAACAACAAACACCCTAACTCAGATTTAGCGGCCTAACTCGAGGATGAAGTAGTATAATAATCCTACTATCCTAATAATCCCTATAATCCTAGGTTTATAGCTAAATCGGAGTGGTGAAACTTGTTTTTTCCTTATTCTTCCTTATTCCTCAGGTTACCGGTAAGCCGAACCTCAAGCGCAAGTGCAGTTTATTCTTAGCCTGGTAGAGTTCGTCTGAATTTAATTTTTGTTTTTTGATAATCTTCGGTCAATTTTGATGGCTCTGTCATTCAAATACCATGGGCTCCAACGTCATTCAAAAGAAAACCACGGCAAATTTTGAACGCTGAATCGTTTAGAGGAGCTCTTGATTATTGTTACAAGTAGCCAAAGTGTATCAAGCGCAGCCAATTTTCTCTTCAAAGATTTTTGCTGAATAGATTTTCAGCTCAAACTCATTTCATAGGCAGAAAACACGACTGGTATTGAGTGTTGAACCACAGCAGAACCGAATGCTATAAAAGTAGGCTATGAGAGACACTGCTACAACAGTGAAAACTGGGCTGTTATCATGGAATGAATACGACTGCCCTGAGGTATAGCTGGACTTGCCAAACTAATGGTGCAGTAGTCACCAGAGGTTGGTATTCAGTTGCAATTGCAATGAAGCGGAGGTCGATTGAGGATGAAATGGTCATTTATGACGCATACATCACGAATTTGCAGCGTTTTTTCAACAGAAAGGTTCCCGAAGGTCACCCTGCATAAAGAGCTTCAGAAATTTAGAGTAAAAGTAATTGAACCTAAAAAGTAATAATTTTCGGAGAAGACGGTAAATTTATCAAGCACTTAAACCACTATTTGGAGAGATTTTTCTTTTAATTATTATTTCTCTATTTTCACAGTATTTTTGTGTAGATTTCTCGTATTCATAGAAAAATGCCTTGTAATCTCAACATTCCTCATCTCTGAGAGAACTTTTTTTTTAAATTTTAAATTCTTACCCTCAAGTCTTTGAGAGATTCCAGCTGGAGGCCACATTTGATGCACATAATTGCGCTGAGACTCTTCACGTCCACTTTGGTGTCAGACGCCGAACAGTGGATCGTGGCGACGTGAACTCGTCGTTCTTTTGGACAGGGAAATTCTTCGTCGCAGTACAGGCACGGGTACCGTTTGATGACTTCGGATTTCCCCTCCCAAATGGGAGCCGGCATCCCGATTTCGCCCTGAAATGAGAGTAGGATGTAGAAAATTGCATGAAAAAGCCAATAATTCAATCTTGAAAATTGACAAACTGATTCATTTAGAAGTATTCAATCATTCATTCTTTGATTAACTGATATTCTATATCCTGATTCTTTAAATAAATAAAGAAATTTAAGGGGTTTTCTCATCAAAATTGAACAATTTTAACAAAAATCGAATAAAATATCTTAATAATCTACAATCTAATGGGTTTATTTGAAGATAAGAATTTTGTAGAAACAGCTGTTGCCATCATTATTCTTCTAAATTCAGTTCTCATAACTTTTAGACCATAATATTAATTTCGGATTTTATTCATACATTTAATTTAAGTCGATTTCAACTACCGACCGGTTTGCCATCACTCATTAAGGCCGGGAAGTCTTGAAGATATAATAAAACATTCAGAAATCACGTCATAAACCAACAACAATGACAAAGTCATTGACGTTCAGTTTCGATCAATTGAGAGTAAAATCAAAGCATGGCAAACACAAACCTGAGAAAACATCATTAGAGATTTCCTAAGAGGTTCAGAAAAATCGCTTTCTTGAAAAATTGGGTGTTTTGGTTTGAAGGAGCGATTTTCTCACAAACGACTAATCCCAGAGCGACCAAATTTTAAGAGAATGTTCTTGGATGGTAGACGCAGATTTGTGTCCACAACTTTTTCCTAAATTCCCATTTCCGCACCCAGGACACAAATCGAAACATTTAAAGAAATCTTCATCTAGCGACCCGATGTTTGGTGTTACTGCAAAAATCACCAAATCGATATTTTGAGAAAGTCGTAGATACAAACCTGAGTAATGTAGTCAAGAATACGGGGTATACAAAGTCAGAATACAGACCGTTCGGATGAACCTAAATTGAGTTAGATCTTATTTTACAAAAAATACCAAATAAAAAAATTTCCAATTTTTTCTCTCTTTTTTAGAGGGTGCGTTTGTTATTGCCATATGAACACGTTGTAAAAATTTCAAATTGATTAATTCAATAGCGTAGATTTTGCAGCGAGTTGGAAGGCAGGGAAAACCCCTTAATTAACCAATTTTTTATGAGGAGCGAAACATAGTCACAATTTAATGAAAGGCGCCGAAACTCACATGATCCCAGGAATGTGCAGTGTTGACACTTCCATGGCCGGAAAGTTCTCCCCTCGCCGGCATGCATTCGTCAGCTTGGATATTCTGAAGTCCCGAGTCGCTGCATGCTTCCACGTCATCTTCTTGTTGTTCCAAGTACATCCGACGGTGGTGGTCTATCAAAGGGTCTTCTTCGTCTTCCAATTCACCGTAATCTGTATAAATGGCACGAGAGGGCAACCATAAGATCCAGGTTCGCCAAAGGAACAATCCATGGTGACATATTTCCTAAAATCAGCACTTTTTCCAGCTCACCGTGAGACGATTCGTCGATAAAATCTTCACTGTGTCGAGCATCTTCATCTTGAAACCCCGAACTGATGAACTGCTCTTGATTTGAGTCTCGGTCGACATGTGCCACGTTTGAATTCAACGTCATCAGATTGGGCGAACTATTGGTTGCTTGCCCGATCGGTGTATGTATAACGGATGTAGGCCGAGGTTCGTACCCGCTGGAATTCAGAACGTCAATCAGAATTACACCATCAACAATAGCCCAGTCAAATGGTAGTTTCTACGATAAATAATTAGGGCGGAAGGTTTCACGACGGATTATGTTTTCCGGCGTGCTAAATCCAGTTATAAAGTTAGCAAAAAAAAAAAAAAAAATTACCGGTTCACAATAAAAATTTGCAAAAAAAACCCTAAAATTTCGGACTTTTTTCACAAAATTGCTTATAAGTTGAAAAATATGCAACCTAATGAATTTTTCATCATATACAAAATTAAAGTAGACAAAATTTCCTTTAAAATTCACTGGACACTTTTAATCATTGAGTGCAGGGCGCCGCCGCTAGAGCGCGCTGAAAAAGAACAACTTTTTGGCACTTGGGCAAAACGAGAGAAACTCAGCCCCAGACGCTTTCTTATCGTATTTCCTCCACCAATGCGCGTTTTATTCATGTTCTATGGTGTTTCCAAGATTACGGAGCCTTTGAAAAACATGGCTCACGGAGTGGTAGGAATTTATGAAGGACCGATCAAGCCGTTTTATTATTTATATAAAAAATTATATGAAATGACTATAATGAAAAGGAATTTAATCGCAATTATGTATTCATACATTACAATTAATTTCAATTGTTTAATTGAGCGTCTTCCTTTTTGGCATCGATGGAGCCTCTGGTTGCAGGGAAGGGAGGTTGCATATTTCTCAACTGATAAGCAATTTTGTGAAAAATGCCTGGAATGTTTTTCGTTTTTTGCTATTTTCATTGTGAAGCCGTCATTTTTGTTGTTGGCAAACTTCTGATTCGGATTCAGCACACCGGGAAACATAAGAATCCGTTGAGAAACCTTCTACCCTAATACTTCGTCAAACAGCCATTTCTGAGCACCAAATGACTGGGTTAAACTACTTATCAATTTTATGCAAGTGAGATTCAAATTCCAGGACCAGCTGTATCAATTTGATATAAAACCAATCTCCAGCTGAAGGCAAATTTATCAAATTGATACCGCCAGGGGTCGGTGTCAAGCTCACTGTATCCTTTTGACACAAAGTTATGATCGACTTCTGACTTGGGCGGCTTACGACTGTGGCCTGACCAAAAAATTGTAAAATAAACCACAACAAGGTGATAAGTAACAAACCGACTTTTCCTTATCAATTATTGAAAATAATTGAAATGTTTTTGGTTGGTGATTTGAACGTAAAAATCTGAAATGGGCGCCTAAAATGGACGTAGAATGAACAAATTTCGGTCATTATTCTTGCTATTACCTCCTTGGTAGTTGTCCTATGCTCTGACGACGCAAATATACTTCAGAGACACGGTTTTATCGTCATTCCAAATGTCATGGAACATGACGTAAGGGACGTATGCAGTCTGCTTATCCAAAACTGGCCAAATTCAGCACTTTTGAACGAATTACTGCAAAAATAACTTACTGAGATCCAGACTCTGAACAATCATCTGGACGTGGAACTTCTATTTCGTCGGTCTGTGTCACATCTGGTTCAGTTTTAGGTAAATCAGCCGCCTTTTCCTCGTAGTCAACTTTATGGATTTCTACCATTGGCAACAGCATGGACGGTTCGGGGCTACTTCGTTGAAGCTCGTTTTCCTGATCTGGAATAACAGGTAACGAGTTACGATTGTTACCGGTGGTAAATACAGGGTGACTGACTATTCGCGTTACTGATTGCGAAATCTCGTATGAAATTTGATGCTGAATAAAAAAGGTCCTCTTCAAAATGGTCCGATTCCAAACGGTTTTCCAGATAATTCGATTTTTCAAGAAATTCAGTACTTACTGAGGAAAAAATCCCATAAATCCCAGAACAATTAATGCTACCCTATGCAAGTCCCTCGTTTCAATCGAAGTGACATTAGTTACTTAATACAACCTCGGACGATACCATAAAAAAGCTTATATCAAATTAATATGATCTTGGTGGCCATGGAACTGTACCCCAGTGACCAATTCAGAAACTGAACTGAAGTTCCTACTAAGCCAGTTGCGGACTTCCCTGGTAAAATGACTCGGCGGAGCACCGTCATGTTCACTCGTTACTTATCATTAAATTTACCCAATTTCGAAAATTTTGAATTTTTTTCATTTGTGCTGCATTGACATGAGTTTATTTCAAGGTAGCGACCGAGGTTGTACGTCTGGGGCTGAGTTTCTCTCGTTTTGCCCAAGTGCCAAAAAGTTGTTCTTTTTCAGCGCGCTCTAGCGGCGGTGCCCTGCACTCAAAAATTAAAAGTGACCGGTGAATTTCAAAGGAAATTTTATCTACTTTAATTTTGTAAATAATGAAAAATTCATTAGGCTGCATATTTTCCAACTTATATGCAATTTCGTGAAAAAAGTCCGAAATTTTTAGTACACCAAGATTTGGAGTGAAATTAATTTTTCAGGGATTTATGGGGTTTTCGTCAGTAAGTACTGCATTACATAAAAAACCTTAAAAGTAGAAATATCTGGAAAACGGTTAGGAATCGGACCATGTTGAAGAGGACTTATTTTGTTCAGCATCAAAATTCCTACAAAATCTTGAAGTTTGTAAGCCTGCCAGTCACAATGAACTGATAAGGAAGCCGTTGATAACTCACTTTGCATGTCATCGTCTACGTGGATATCTTGTCTCCTCGCGTCAGTATCTTCTTGGTGGGGGGGCTGCTGAATTTCCAACTGGCCTTGCGGCTGCTGGACGTACTCGTGAGGACTAGGCAAAACTTGCGGCTGCTGAGGGTAAATGGGATACGTCATCAAAGGGGCGAGAATATTAGTCGTTACCTGTTGACGCCCGAAGAAAATGTGCTCTTCAGATGACACGACCTGTTCATGAAGCAGAAATGCGTCAGTACGAGTTGAAACGTCAGCAGAATGATTGTTTCAAGTCAACCTTAATACTCACTTGAAAAGGGTTGATGATTGCCGAATGTCCATGAATGCTGGGAGTGAGAGATCTATCCCGGTTTGTGCTGACGCATCGCACAAGGGCTTCGATCACTTGGTCTTTCGGATGTGTCTCCAAATGGCCGTTGAGGGACATCCCTTCCCTCAGGTAGAGGGTGCAAACGGGGCATGCTACTAATCCGTCCATCTTTTTGCCTGTGGATGAGAACGATACGTTAGATAATCAACCAAAATTCCTCTAAAACACACCCCTCTGTTAAATCTGATGCATAAGATGTGCTCATCTACACCTTTTCAGTAATTTGTCCTCCACTTGGTGGAATTTTCTGTCTAAGTTTGGTATTTCATGACTATACAATAATAAACGCAGCGAATTCTTTCACAGGGGTTGGTTATTCCTCGGACCAGGAGCATGGAGAGTCATTTTTTCAAAATGGGGAAAATAGTGAGTGTGGCGGGTCCCGGACCCATTCCGATCGATTCAGCGTCCAAAAATTAGTGGAAAATGATACCCCACACGCCTAGGTTCCAGAAGTCTTGAAACTACATATACAAAATGGGCAGATAAGATACCCATTTTGACCTATAACTTCTTCCGGTGGGTGCCAATCGTTCTGGGACCCATTTAATTTGATTCAGCGTCCAAAATTTAGTGGAAAATGATACCCCACACGCCTAGATCGCCAAAAATCTCGAAAATCCATTTTTCGAAATACACATTTTGGCCTCTACCCCGCCCAAATTTGGTCCGATCGGGCTGAAAGGTTTTGAGGACCAACTAGAGCCAAAAACAGACCCCTGACCCAAATTTTGGGTTTTTAAAAAAATTTCTACTACCAAAAACGGCGTACGGCGGACGGACATTTGACCTTTTTTAATCACTTTTGACACTTTGAAACGCCCAGAAAAAAATTTTTGAGCCGAATCGGGGAGATTGACCTTTTGCATGAAAACATAGGTTATTCAAGGAATAACCAACCAAAAACGCATTATACTGTCCTTCTAGGCCAAATGAACGAATATAAATTTTAATTTAACCTTAAAAAAAGTCTTGCTGAATGACACTTCTGCCGTCAAATTTCTCAAACGTGGACTAAAGGTAACAATTTTTACTTTATGGAAAACTTTGATAAGTTCTGTAAATCTCTATCTTAGCAAATATTCAACCTATAAAGCTTTATTACCACTCAGAGGAACATGCTTATGCTTTGCACTAACATCAGAAATTCGCAACCATGTTATTGACGCCAGCCAAATTATTGATAAAAACAGATAAAGACATCGAATTGTCGCATACTAATGAAATGTAGAGCGTTACTCTAAAATAGAAACGTTCAGAAAGACAATCTAGAGAATTATCAGAGATTATCATGATGGCCGAACTGGGAGAGCGTTGGTGAATTATTGACCTTGCATAAGCAAGTATCTGCAAATAGATGTGTAGATGAGGAATTATTCTGCTCGATAAAGATTTTACAACGAGGGTTACTCACAATTGACAGGTGTGGCTGAAATTTGGGGACTTATTCGGTTTCAAATGAATATTGTTGAGTGATAAGTGCATTCGTATGACCCATTGGTGCATTTTGAATCAGTCCCAGGCCTCAAAATCCTGAAGGAATATGTACTTCGGCCATCAACATGGGAAAGGACACGCACTTTCACTCGGTAAAGTAGTTAAACTTCAAAAATTCGTCATTTTACTAAGTATTGATTGTCCTGACTTCCCCTCAACCACCACTCTAGACCATAGACGTGCCCAACTTGGTGACGTGAAACCAAGTTGGGTCGTGTACAAGGGAGTAGGTATTTATTAAAGAACTCAGAGATCGATTTCAAGGGTCCGATGTGAAACCCGAGGGGAAGTTAGGCTCAACTCTTCCCCACAAAAAAAACCTTCAGGGGGAAAAACAAAACTAAAAAACAAGGTTAACGCACCCAGCGATCAATCAGATAGCGATACTGTGCCATACCCACAGCTTCAAGGGCTTTTTATCGACCGTGAATCATATTATTTCAAAAGTTGACATGAAGAATGTTCAACGTAAATGTAATATTCCTTATTTTATAAGTAATGAATACCTTTTATGTGAAAGTTAGTTGGTAGCTAATCTGCTAGGTAACAGCCAACTTCACTCGATTGACGATAACCTCGGCTTGTGGGAAGTCTAGTGGTCTAGGATTAGATTTTCATCACCGATTTTCACGAAATAATCTGGAAGTCTCCCTCGGTAATCTCAGGCACGACAGGAATCTCACGTCCTGGGGCGAGGTCTGAGCAAGAATCCACTGAACTAAAACGTCTTTGTGCACCACCATTTTACATTGAATAAACTCACGCCCGAAATCATGAGAAAATAGGACACTAGGTGTTGATTACGCGTAGCGAAAATTGTCAAAATCACCAACGGCTCCGAATTTCAACGAAATGTGAAACGCCAGCGACCACAGATGGAAAACGAGTGATTTTCCCGTCCACGAATAGGATGTGGTGCCCCCCTCGGCAATCACAAAGGAACGAAAAATACCAGTCGATACGATGGGAACACAAGCGACCGAGGGGGGAGTACGACTTGGGGTGAACGGTGAAGGTGAAACCAAGCGAGGCCTCGTCTAGGGAAAATCAGCCCAACACCACTGATGGTCGCCGAACCGCGTATTTTCAAATTTTTCTGAGATGAAGGGCTAAAACACGAATTGATTGAATGGCCGTTTCTTGCTCCTGTTCATCCATATAATTTTGATAATCCTGTGATTATCAGTTGCTAGAGAATTGTGTCTTGTCAGGAGAAATACCAAATATGGCCATTAGGGTCGCTAGTTTGACTTTCCCTGCACTAAAACGAGTGGCAACACTGCGATCTTCACATAGGTCAGCTGTAGTCCCCTGCTGAGTTTAGTTAGAATCATGGAATAATTTCTTATTCCATGTTTGATTCTTCAGCAAAGTTGAAAGAGTAGGGATGGTGAACTACAGAACATCGATTTATTATATCAACAAACATTTTGCTTTATTATCTATTGATACACCAATAAATCGATTCTGGATGCATCGATTATTTGATTACTCGAAATAGTTTAAACAACATTTTTTAAATAAAAACAGGTATATAGTATGTGCATACGCCCTCTTTTAGAGATATTTCTTAAAATAGTTTAGGTTTTCAGTCAAGAACCTTTCTGTAAAGTGTTTGCACACATGGAGGCTTAACTAAATGAAAAAGTGGTTTTCATCATTCCCGCCTGTCGCCATTTCATGTCTCATAGAAGTAAATTTTCAATTGAATAATTAATACTCATCCCTAGAAAAGGTTTTTTCCCCCCTGTGAATCATACTTTTCTTTACGAAATTAATGATAATGTAGAAACTTAAGGAGCATTATTATGATGGCATTGGGCTCCAGTAAAGGTTCAGATGCGGCATTTAAATTTCTATTGGTTCCTGCTGACCAATAGCCGTGTATTCGCATGTTTGAACACGTTTTAGAGCAATACGCGATTTTGGTTGGTAATTCCTTGAATAATCAACCGATGTTTTCATGCAAAAGCTCAATATCTCCGATTCGCCCCAAAATTGTTTTCTGGACGTTTCAACATGTCTAGATCAAAAAAGTCAAATGTCTGCCCGCCATACGCCGTCCACGCAGACGTTGGAAGTGAAAAATTTCTAAAAATCTGAAATTTTGGTCAGAGGTCCGTTCATGGCTTTAGTTGGTCCTCAAAACTTTTCAACCCGATCGGATCAAATTTGGGTGGGGTAGGGGTCAAAATGTGTATTTCAAAAAATTGGATTTTTGAGATTTTTTGCAATGTAGGTGTGTGGGGTATCATTTTTCACTAAATTCTGAACGCTGAATCCAACAGAAAGGGTCCCAGAACGATTGGCACCCTCTGGATGAGGTTATGGGTCAAAATGGGTATCTATTACCCATTCCGAATGTGTTTTCGAGATTTCTGGTACCTAGGCGTGTGGGGTACCATTTTCCACCAACTTTTGGACGCTGAATCTAATTAAATGAATCCCGGAACGATTGGCGCCGTCTGGATGAGTTTATGGGTCAAAATGGGTACCTATCTACCCATTTCTTATGTCTGTTTTCGAGATCTCTGGTACCTGGGCGTGTGGGGTATCATTTTCTACTAAATTTTGGACCCTGAATCGATTAGAATGGGTCCGGGACCCGCCACACCCACTGTTTTCCCCATTTTCCCCATGTTGAAGAAATGAGTCTCCAACCCGAAGCTCTAATGTTAAATATCTGACCAACAGTATCCATTAATTTGGCGTTTTTGTGAATACTGTCATTTGTGAGGTTTTAATGAGACCAAGAAATAACCTCTTGACGAGAAATTTGAATTTTCTGCAAAATCCGTTAAAGGCTCTGGTGATTGGAAAATTATTTTACAAATACTTCAACGTTTTATTATTGATCGAGAGTTAATACAGTCCTTGCACTTGCAGAAATCGTCTCCCATTCCACAAAAACCCCACGGAGAACAGCAGTAGCCGGCATCGTCGTCAGGATCACAGATTGCCATTTTTCCATTCACCTAGATATTTAACATAAGTTTTTAGATTCAACATGTGTAAATCACGTTATTATTTAATTTTGTTATTTTAAGATAATAACATAAGCAAGATCTAATGGGATTTTGGATAAAATGGCGACGCCACAACATACTTTTTTGGCCTGTGGTCCACATCTGGGTTCACCAGGTTTGACTACGTCAAATCCGATGTGCCACCTGACTTCTTCTGGCCGACGGACTTTTTTCAATGAGTCTGCGACAGAAATTTTCCGAAAATCTTTACATCCTTTGCACGAACAATATTCCGCTGTGCTCCCGCAATAGCCACCTGGAGAGCAGCAATGACCGTGATCATCATCTGGGTTGCAAATTGCCTGTAAAACGTGGATTATACTTAGTAATTCTTCCAACGTGTAATTTACAATCATAGTTTTTGTTTACAAGACATTCATTACCTGAAAACCATTGACAGGAGGTGCTGCTGGTCCGCATCTGGGTGCCCCAGGTTTGACTTGGTCAAATCCTACGTGCCATTGAATTTTTCTGGTTGGTTTCACAGGCTGTTTGATCAAGAGGGCGGGGGTTTTACCAAAGTCGACACAACCTGGACAGTCACAGTGTTTCGGTCCTGCTCCGCAATATCCTTGCGGGCTGCAGCAACTGTAGCCAGGATCATCAGGGTCACATACTGGATAGAATCCCTAGGGTAAAAACAAGAGGGATTTTATTCTTGAAATTGGCAGCAAATGTTTGTTCTAGGAGGGAAGCAGTAAATTCAGTCGACAATGACTGTCCAACGCCTTCTAAATTGCTGTTTCAAATTCCACCCAATGGCACTGAGACATGCACAGTTGAACTAACTGCTGTCTGCTGATTCTCATTCAAAGGTCGCAGTCATGGATATTAGGAAAGGGTGGAAGTAAACAGCTATTGAACTTGTTGGACTTCAAGGGCTGACAGCTTACCATTGGACAGAAATGGCAATAAAAAAGACATTGAACAGCCATTTACAACTGTCAACAGTGTGTACCTCTTGGCATAAACCTATCGTAAGATCATCAAATCCAACCAAGGAATTCAGATGCTGAGAGATTTTTTTCAACTTCAGTTGACTTCAAATATCTCCTCAAAAAAAGTTCAACAGTAACAGTTGAACAGAAATCCCTCCTGGATCAGCAGGTTGTTCAACAGGGAGTGTCTCAGTCATCTTCAGTTAACTGTCTGTTCAAACTAGAACAAAGCTGCCTGGTTTGAAAAAAATATAATAAATGGGCTTATAACCCGCATACCTTGTATAGGGGAGCGCTTTTGCCACACATGCCGGCCTTTTCCTTGTCCTCAGACCACGTCCACCACCGCTTCTCTTCCAACGGGCTGCACTTATAAGTAACTCCTCGGCCTGACCCTTGGCAAATATCGATGATAGATTTTGTCAAAGTCAGCTCATCATCGTCTTGGTCCACACTCCAAACCATTACGCCACCGAGATTGTTTTTCGTTGCGTACTGAACTTTTTCCTTGATTGACCGGTCGTTGTCGTAAGTCAACACCAGATTATTGGAAGGATGAATCGCCCAAGGAGTTTTTGTTCTGTCGTCCCACTTTTTTTGAAAATTAGATCCTTCGAGAAGCCAAGTGTTTCTAAGAACTCTGTAACTTTTGTCACCTCCAAATTTACCGTTGAGGCGTTCAGCAGTCCTGAAAAGAGGGTAAGAGCCAGGATCTTTTCCGTCAATTGTTTTGGACCAAAACCGCCCGTAAAATGGGATGCCCAAAACGATTTTTTCCGGTTTTTGGGACTTGCACACGTATTGTTTGATGGCCCAGTTCACATTTAGTTTACCCGAGTACCCTAAAGGTGCTCCATGGTGTAGAGGGGCGTTGGGTCCAACGAATGCTCCCCATTTGGAGTCCCACGCTCCATTCAAATCGTACGTCATGACGCCAATCCAATCGACGTGTTTAACTATATTTTTAATATCAAATCCTTGGAGCGCCTCTTCTCCAGCAGCCCCGGCTATAGATATCAACTTCTTATCTCCTAGTTTCGCTCTGAGTTCTTTCAACAGAGTGACGTAATGTTGTTTATCTTCCTTTCTCCCTTCAGTCGCTCCTCCAGTCCCTGGGTACTCCCAGTCAATATCAACCCCGTCAAACCCGTAATCATTGATTACTTTGTCGATGTTATTTATGAAATGTCCTCTTTTCCCACTGTCAGCAGCCACGTTGGAGAAATGTTCCGAGTTTTCCCATCCTCCAACTGCGAATGAGACTGACAATGTTAAACCTTTGGCTGCCATCGCCTTTCTCGCTATAAAGGCGTCGAGTAATCTTTGTTTCGACTGCGTGTCTGTCGGTATAGTCAATCCACCATCAGCATCCATCCGGACAAAGGCGAAAATGACGTTTGTGAACCGCGCTGCTTGCTTCGGAGACATGGCGTGTTTTGACCAAGAAGCCAAATACCCAATCACACGCTTCCCACTGCATCCAGATTTCATACCCTGCATAATGACGTCTCCACCATCATCCAACATTGTGGGTATTGTGTTCTCGTCAATGTACGTAATTGAACGAGGGTGTATGATGTAGAAGGTTTTCGCGTGTGGTAACCTCTGGGTAAACCGTTCAGGATCAGAAACTTTCCTTTGGAAATCAGTGGTGAGCAAATTTGCTTTGTTTGAACCTGGGTCTTTCCACGCTCGAGCTAAAACAACGTGCCCTAGTCCGCTGTCAGTCATATATGCCATAGCAAAGGCTGTTGACTGACCTGGAGCTAAGTTATTATCAACAAAACTTAGAAATTGGAAGATATTACCCTGAAACACAACTTCAGCTTGTTGGTAGCCAACTCGTTTGAACACGTTGACGATGTGATCCACAGTTGGAGCTCTCGCTGCAACATCATTTGGATCGATGTTGTACTGGCGCATCAGTTGTGTGGCGGACATGTCTCTCATAGCTGCTGCTGTGCAGAAGTAACAATTTGTAGTTCCATCGACGTCGTTGACATCTCTGAAGTCAATTTCCTCCAGACGATTCCGCACGTTGTCTGGAAGATTCACTCGGCTCCTGGCAATGTCCATTGTTTCTGGTAGGGTGTAGTCCAACCTCATATCATCGGGACCCCACTGATGTATGAAGCTTTCGTCGAGGCCACCTCTGTTTGGCTCAGCACCAAATCCTTGGCTGTCAGGTCTGGAATCTGGACGTGGCTCGGCTGGATTCCTGTCTTTATTTTCATCTCCTTTGGAACTTCCTTTGTCTTTGTCTTTACCCTTTGTTCCTCCTTTGGCCCCTTTACCACCAACGATGTCCAGACCTAATCCTACTAATTGATCAAAATGTTCACCGGCGTCTTTGTCACCAAAGTTCACCACGTGATCCCATACTCCGAAAGGTTTTGATTCTTTGTTGACTGCGCTGTCGATGCCTGATATGAGCGCGTCAGTCGCTGCTGTGCCCAATATTGCTCCTGCTGGGCCTCCCAAAAGTCCTCCTATAACCGCTCCTGTCGTAGCTGAAGCACCCTTGATTATTTCCTCACCTTTCTCTTTATCACCGGTAGCTATGTGTATCCCTCCTTTGATGTGTCCAATAATTGGGGTTGAATCCACTAAAGTTTCCAAATTACCGGCGAATTGTTCTTGAGTTTTTTTCGCCCCTTCGGTGTCTCCCGTCGCCGCTTGAACTCCAGATTTAATTTGTGACACTACCGGTGCCGTGTTGACGAAGTTTTCTTGAGTTTTTTTGGCTCCCTCTGCGTCACCAGTGGCAACTTGAATTAGAGATTTGAGCTGAGAAATACCCGGTATGCTGTCGATGAAGCTACCACCGCATAATGGCGCACTCGCGATCGCCGCTAAAGCGACCACAATTATAAGTCTCATTGTCTGATGAGAGTCACGGACTAATCGAGGAGCGTTTCAGGTCCACTATTTACCTTCGGCTTCTCCCACTTGTAGTATTTGATTGCGAGTAGGAGATCCCCAGCTTGGGAATCCCCGGAGAAACGACCCTATCTTAAGATAAAATGAACTTCCCAACCGGCTTTCTCGACAACATTTTCCTGTTATATCTCTTCACCGGTAAAAGTCTTGATCTCGGCCCGAGTCATCGTCCTTTTCTTCATTATTTATTCCATGATACGGTTGCTCCTCTTATTTATACCTTCGCTGGCAAAATGATTAAATTGAAATCCAATAAATCTGCGCTGTGCATCTCAAGTGAAATCAGCTCTCACGAGGCCGCCACTAAATAAACCCTTGTCGAGAATGTTGTTGATCTCCTTTATCAAAGGTTTTGACTTTTACCCTTGAAATGTTACTTTCTACTGCAGCCACTCCCACCACTAAAAATTTACAACATGAAGGCCACCGAAAGCAGGTGTTGATTTCCCCACCTATTCCATTTTAGTTGGTTATTCCTCAATCTTTCTGATTCGGCCCAAAATATTTTTCTGGGCGTTTCAACGTGTCTAGATCAAAAAAGTCAAATGTCCGTCCGCCGTCCGCTCCGTTTTTGGTAGTAGAAAAATTTATAAAAATCTGAAATTTGGGTCAGGGACCCGTTTTTGGTTGGTCCTCGAAACTTCTCAGCCCGATCGGACCAAATTTGGGCGGGGAAAGGATCAAAATGTGTTTTTGGAAAAATGGATTTTCGAGATTTTTTGCAATCTAGGTGTGTGGGGTGTCATTTTCGACTAAATTTTGGACGCTGAACCCAATGAAATGGGTCCGGGAACGATTAGCGCCCTCTGGATGAGGTTATGTGGTCAAACCCATTTCATGTTTCTCGCTGTAGTTGGTCCTTGAAGTTTTTCAGCCCGATCGGACTAAATTTGGGCGGGGTAGGGGTCAAAATGTGTTTTTCGAAAAATGGATTTTCGGCTATCTAGGAGTGTGGGGTATTATTTTATAATGTTGGACGCTGAATCGTATGAGACGGGTTCCGGAACGATTGGCGCCCTCTGGATGAAGTTATGGGACAAAATGGGTACCTATTTACCCATTTCGAATGTGTTTTCGAGATTTCTGGTACATAGGCGTGTGGGGTATCATTTTCCACTAAATTTTGGACCCTAAATCGATTGGAATGGGTCCGGGACCCGCCACACCCACTGTTTCCCCCATGTTGAAGAGATGAGTCTCCATGCTCCTGGTCCGAGGAATAACCAACCCCTGTGAAAGAATTTGCTGCGTTTTCTTAATCGAAAAATTATTTGTCTTTTTCAATTCGCTCCCACGAACAGTGGGTACATGAAAATGAATCAAGGAAACCTCCAATAAAAAAGTCACTTTTTCTTTTTTTCAGTGTTATATTTGTTTGCCAGATGTCGGATGAATCCACCTGACAATATATATATTTTTAAAGTGAACCCAAGTATTGTACAGAAATATAATAAATATATAATCTTATAAAACGAAAATTAACGTAAATCATTGTTTAGGCTTAGTTAAAATTTGGTCCAAAATAGGATAAAAACTTTTTTTTTCTTCATGGGCATTCTCGATACAAAAATCCAAACGGGGGATTTTACCATTTTAATTGACGGGGAAAAATGAATAAAACGAATTGTACAAAAAAATAAAATAAAATAAAAATTATGCTCGGATTTTCTGATCACAACTAGACATATCTTTATAAACAACTGCCATGCAACTTAAACAAAAATATATCTCTGCTTTACAATCTGATTAATACAACACCTATTTTTAGAAAACGAAAAAAAAGAAACTTGTTTTTTTCACACTATGCGAATGATTAACCATATATTAATGTAGGTACTAATATTATATATTCGTATATAATATATTTATAACTTTGTTATGTGCCAGAATGAACCAGTGTTTGCTCCTTTGCCCACCAGAGAATGTCAAATTGCTCTCAACTGTTCAATATAAACTTTTTTTTAAATTTTCATCGCATTGCATTCATTCTGATACATGAGAAGATCATATATTACCATCTACTGCTGTCGTAACATTATTTTTGTTCCGTAAAAACGTTAATTATCAACGTCATTTGAACGACACCGGAATTCTATTGTTGATTGTTCAAAACCAAAGTCAAAATTAATATTACGAAGTGAAAAATTTTGATTAAGTACCTACAAGAACGAAATCGCCGGAGACTGGGCATCGTGAAACGCTTCATGTATTGATAGATTGTACGAAATTGTAAGCGCTGATTGGCCGTAGCACGGGAAATGGGCACGATTTTGTGTTCTTCATTCGTTTGGTTATTTATTTTTTATTTTTATTTATTTTTGAAGCGCTAAATAATGTAAATTTTATTCTACAGTCGATAATTTCACGATTTCCGTCCAAAGGCAAGTTCAATTTGAATAAAAAACGTGCCCATAACCGTTGGAAATACGATTTTGAAGAAAAATTCACGACTCCGATAACAAATAGACGATTTCACATGACAATTTTTGATTGTGCTTTGAATGTGTCAATTTTCAGATAATTTAACTAGGCCTTTATTGACGGCTGAAAGGTTTTGTACTGACGATTTATTTTCGCAACTAAGCTTTTATGACATTGTACTTCAAAACAGAGCACACGATTACTGCTAAATTGGCGTTAAATCTGTCACACTGGTCAAAAATACAGAATTTTCACGAATAATTTGTCACAAATTGTTTTTTCAAATTGAAATCATACGAAAACACCTACACTCTTCACATTGTTTCATGGTAACGCACATAGTTTTAGAATAAAAGTTCCCCAATTGTACAAAATAATACGTTTTTCCGCGCTAGAAATCGTTCAATTCAAAACCTAATTTTTCCAAATTTCTCCAAATTCATTTGCTTTTTGTGGATTTCCCGCGCTGAATGGAAACAAAAAAACAAATGTGCGGCTCAGAATAAAAATCAAATCTTAAAAATTGAGATCATTTTCTTCGCATAAAAAAATTAAATTAAATTAATCAATTAGGGTTGATTAAATTTGTTTTTTTGCAACAAGGCACTGTTATTTTAATCTTGAATTTTTTCCGAACTTCCGTTTCATTTCAATGTTTGTCAAAATTTATAATCCGTCCAACTCACTTTTACACGAATAATTGCACGGCTCTTTTTCCTTCGACAATTTTTATTCTGTTTTTCTTTTGAAACACACAATAGAAAGCTGAATAATGGGTAGCTGACAGCGCACAACACAAGCAATTCGCAGATGCAGAAAAAGAGTGTAGGTAGGTGGTTTTTATTTGTCCTGGAGAGAAATACAGGAATTTTTCGTTTGTATGGAATTGTACAAAGAACCCCCCTCCCCCCATTTTTCACGATGAATATTTTTGAATGAAAGACCCGTCAGAACGCACCAGAAAACGTCCGTACCCAAAAGTGCTTTTTCCCCCCCAAAAAACGGCCAAAATAAAAACTTTTACAAATTCCTCTAAAATGTCCTCCAAACTCAAAAATCTTCCAATATTAAGTAGTTTCAAAGACAAAGTTTTGGGTTACAAAACGATTTTGGTTAACGAACCAATGAGCAATACGTCAGGGAGCACCTGGGGTCCAGAATTTATCCAAAATTGCGCGTGAAATGGGTCATTTTCTATGATTTGTTACGCCACTTTTTTTTTTCGTCCTAAATAGCCTAATTAAAAATGGTAGGTAAAAGCTATTAGTTTACACAGAGATAAAATGAAAAATGTTCGCTTAGAATTGTTTTCTTCAAAATTTCAAATTTGTTTAAAATTTAGAATCAGTCACGCATAACCGCATATACACTTTTTGTCATCCACATCCTATCTCTGAATTTTTTTTTTTTTTAATTTTTACTCACTACTTTTTTTTAACTACATTTGGTTCCAACAACAGTTAAAATAGATTATTTCAATAATCATAATTATTTTTTAAATCATTTTTTTTCTTTATTCATCAACTATTGTGCCTATCAATAATTTTTTTTTCTCGTCTAATAAAGAAAAAAAGAAAACTGGCCTCCATAGCGTGTAATGAACCAGGAATATAATTATTAGTAAGGGAAATATATTTACAACAATCATTTTTTCTTTAAATACATTGTTATTATCTCACGGCCGCCCAATTTTTTTCCTCCCCCATTGGCGGAATTAGCACGAAATATCTACAAAGCAGGGGATCATTTCATTACATATTTAACTCCGTTACAAGGTAAGTAAATACAATTCATTTACAAAAAGGTGGTCATGTTCAGGACGAAATAAAATAATAATTAAAATTCACTTTTTTGTCAACTACTTGGTTGAACTGAGCTGAATTTTGACGTCACCATTTTAAACAATTTTCTTTGAAGAAAAATAAAATAAAAATAAATCAAAATCGTACTATTTTAAAGAAAGGAACCACTCAACCAAAAAAGCGCGTCTTCCATTTTTTTGGAAATGACATCGCGATTAAAATAGGCGACCTCAAGGTGAACAGGAGTTGTAAAACTGTTGAGGAGCACTGTTCGGCGACAAGGAGCTATAAGGGTCGCTACCCCAAAACTACCTCACGAAAATTGAGGGAAATAGCGAGTTACGAAAGGAAGATACAGGTACTGGGTACATATCACGGGAAAGAGGTTTTTTGGACTGTCTATGAGTTGGGTATCTATTTTTTTTCAAATTAATTAATTTTTCACTTGATTTTACGCTACTGTGAATTGACAATATTTACTTTTTCGTATTGGTTTATTTATTTAATTTTAATTTTATTTTGTTTTCAGGAGGAACTCAAAATAACAGCCCACTTTTCTTGCAGTCCTCTTCCTCAAACGTCCTCAGTTTTCACCTTCACTGCCACTTTTCCCTTTTCCAATAAGGAAATGTCGGTCCTCAACAGGCTTCAAGGTGGGCTTTTTCTTTACGGTGTAGGAGTCAAAGCTTATAAAGACAAAAAGAAACTTCGTGTTTGTAACAGGAACAAAAATAACCGCGAACACTCGTGGCCGGCCACGGTCAAGTCTCTCGAAGCGAGCACCGCGGAGCCGAACCGTCGCGAGTGTATGGCAACACTGAGGATCTTGAAAGGAACATAACGAATATTGACTCGAAGCGTGAAGACCCTTATCCACACTCGTCGTCCTCTGGGGTGACGTTATGCTGTTCTGAACCGCGGCCGAACTCGAAACGCACAGCCTTTGAAAGTGTTCAGTGTCCAGCGAGGAATTCCACCGCCAGAGTGAGCCTCGGATCACAATTGGTGAAGAGTTCAATTTTTCCTCGGCCTTTTTTTACACAGTCGTCGCATAAAAGTCTCGTCGTTTACTCGAAGAGAGCCAAAATGTCGTCGTTGGTGTTCGCCGTGGGTGTTCCCATGTTGCCACCACCATTGCTCGACGCACCACTGCTGGGAGGCGTGGCCAGGTCAGGGGGGTCCAAGTAGGACAACAGCTCCATGGGGTCAACCACGTTGTCGGGCAAAAGCTGCAAAACAAATTGTAAAAAAACCAAAAATTATAAATCTACCACAAGAAAAAGAAACATGACGACATCAAATTGGAAGTGCTACATCTCTGACAACGACGAGGTCTGCCAGCAAACAGACAGCAGTACTTGCAGTACTTTCAATGCTATGCATGGCAACGTTCAACTGATCATCAACTCAACCTACCAGAGAAGTTATTCGGGAGGACTCCATTAGAACTGCTCATCTATGTTACAATGAAGCATACTCAACTCTACATGTTAGTAGAGGAAGAAATTGTCAACAAGCTCAGATCCTTAGGGTTCAATGTGGGAGCTGCAGAGGCTACAATCTTCGAGGAACGCTGCTGCAAGATCGGCGACTTAGTGGCTATCAATAGGACTCAACCAACATCCAAGCTGAACAAGTTGGCAGGTCCCTACCAGATTACAAAGGTTAAACCCAACAACACCTACGACGTGGCTGCCGACGAGGCAGCTGATGGACCAAGACGCTGAGTTTATGAAGCCATGGTCTGACCATGCGGGCAGATGATAGATGGCAGCAGACAACAAGAGGAGTTCGTCTTCCCCAACCATGGAAGCCTAATGGCTTGTTGGGCTTCTCACGAGTGTCCTATTTGTCAGCCCATAAACAGCCTCAGTCCCTTGATGAGGGTTATTAGGTTGTGGACTAACTTTTCGCAGGGAATGACTCTCATTGGGGTTTGACCCCCAAAGAGGGTGTGAGTACTGGGCATGGGAGCTTGAGGCTCCAAGTTTGAACAGTTTCTGCACGGCAATGAGGATCTCGAGGAATGGGGTGGCATGCTGGGCACTGGAGGCTGCTGCTGGTGTGCTGTATGTTCAGTTTAAGCCTTTTCGTCTCAGCGTCACCCTCAGTACAGGTTCATAAGAGAGGTATTGGATCCCATTTCCTCAATTCTGGAATTTTTGGGCAGCCAAATGGATTTGGCTGAGGGGACTGAGGGGTGCAAAGCCTGTGGAGCTTTGAGTACTTGCTCAGGTTTTGACCCTCATTATGGACATGCCCAGGGCTGGTAGGTAAGACGTTGCAGGACACTGTCAGGTGGACTGGCAACTCCAAACAAGCGCTCTGCTGGAATAAAGACCAAAGACTAAATTCATGGCCAAACAAAGCAATCCACTCACGTTTAGGGCTTCCTGGCCTTGGCCTTCGCCATCTATGACGGCCGCGGGGTCGAAGTTGAGATCTGATGGAATGTCGTCGGGAGGGTTGCCGGAGGTGTTCTCCGTCGATGGAGGAACGCTCGGAGGGCCGCTGCCGCCCGCTCCACCGCCTGGTGTGTGGGGTGTGTGCGGCGTGTGGGGGGTGTGTGGCGTGTGCGGCATCTGAAAACCAAAGAAAAATAATATTAGCTCAAATTGAAACAATTAACAAATAATAAAATTAATAAATTCGAGTAACGAAATTTGAGAGATTAATTAATAAAATTTGGATAAAATGTTGAGACCTTCGAGCAATTTCAAAAAAGCGCTCAATATTATCGCTCCATATTTCGGGTTCGCGTAATAATATTGCTCATGTTTAAACGAAATTTAAAAGTTGTGCAATATACGCGTTATGTGGAAGAAAACATAAATAAATCTGAAATGTATTGTGCAAACGTAAAAATATTGTATAGTCCTGTATATATATTGAACAACCGTCAATATGCAATTTTTGACAAAAATGTATTTGTTAGATAATAATATGAGGGGGCGCCGTCAGATGGTTGATTCAACGCTGGCATAATACGAAATTGTAATTTATACTTAAGCACAGACAAGTTTGAGAGAGAAGTGTTTTGAAATTGGAGAGTGAAGAAAAGGATTTGATGAATGTTTAGCATGATTGGGGTGATGGTTAGATGGTTGTTTGTTGAGAGAAAAGTAGGATGGGCAGTATTGAAAGGAATTTGAGGAGGTTAGTTGTATGAGGATAGGCCATAGGTTAGGATTGGATGATAGAATAGGGCGGGGTGGATGGTTAAAGAAAGCAGGAGGGAGGTTAGGATGGATTTTGGTAGTTGAGTGAAGGTGTCTTCAGAGCATAGGTAATAAATAAGTTTCTACCGAATATCACGATTGAGCCTACTATGGTATGTATGTAGTATTAAACATCATAAACTATTGGTATTAGTGGATTAGTATATAATTTTTGTGCACAATTTCCTTCTTGGGCCTTTTTACATCAGGTTTGGGGTCATTATGGAAAATGCAAGGCATATTCTGAGACTATATGCAGCTAAAACCTATTTAGAGTATTATCTCAAATCTAGAGTTTTGTGGGCTGTTATCGAAAAATTAAATGTACTTTGTATGTTTTTCGATATGAATATCACCTAGTTTTGTTTCTTGTACACAATCACCCCTGAGTTCAGCTCTGCTAAATCAATCTGGATTTTCCAATTGATGCTGTTTATTTGGCTATCGATACTCGTTAACTCCTATTTATTGGGGCAGTGTTGGATGGAGTTGTTATGGGATTTATTCGTTTTTTAGTACATTCCTTGTACTTAAAGTACTAACCATGCAAATAGTTAATTTAATGAGGTTTCAGCGTTGAAAAATACATTTTGTCAGTTTTTCCTTCTACCAAGATTGCCGTATTATTTGCGAATAGATAAAATTTCGTGTAGTGGTAGGAAAGACGGAAAAAAGAAGAACAAAAGTGGTTTTTCTGGAAAGAAGATTACTTGACGAGTTTACCAGAATATCCCTGGGCAAACATAATATTGGCACGCGCGGCTCACCTGCTCGTTCAAGGACTTCTCCATCGCGTTGAGCGGGTCGAGCGGAGGTCCGGAGTCGAGGGGGTGGGACAGCGGCGTCGAGTTGAAGTCGGACGACGTCGTCGTGACGACGGGGTTGAAGGCGTCGTAGGGGCCGCCGCCGCCCGTTCGCATTCCCCCGGAACCCGCCGGGTACGGGGGTGGCCCGCCGCTCGAATTCATCATCGAACCGCTTGCAATGCCTGTGGAAAAACGTGATATGACAAAACACTGTTTGTAGCTCTCTACAACGCGCTCCTAATTCAAAACAGTGAAATTCTATGCAATTTTCGACAGTCAGAAATATCATCAAAATTTCTGTGTATATCTCCTTAGCACATTCAATCACGCTCAAAATCTCAATACTATTTATTCTAGTTCAACATGGTCTGCTTGGATTTAGCCTTAAGCAACCATTTTGAAGAAATACCGCAATACACTAATTGATTGAATTAAGATTTCCTCTAATAGAATGGCAGCTAACAAAATGTTAAATTGTTGAGAGATGAGTAACTGAATCATGACCTCATTTGCAGCTATCAATGATTGGCAATTGCTGAAATGTAGGGCGAAGCATTTTTAGTTTAGAAACTGCTGCTGGTTTGAAGTGGGTTTGAGAAGGCGGGTATGGTTTGATTCAGAAATGTGATAGTGAAGAGAGTCTAATTCAAATCAGCAACATGATTGTAAAGGAGGGACTGGTATTAATCAGCAACACAATTATGAAGAAGGTTTGGCGAGAATCAGCAACACAATTGTGAAGAGAGTCTAATTTAAATGAGCAACATGATTGTAAACAGGGGACTGGTATGAATCAGCAACACAATTGTGAAGAAGGTTTGGCGTGAATCAGCAACACAATTGTGAAGAAGGTTTGGCGTGAATCAGCAACACAATTGTGAAGAGAGTCTAATTTAAATCAGCAACATGATTGTAAAGGTGGGGGGGGACTGGTATGAATCAGCAACACAATTATGAAGAAGGTTTGGCGTGAATCAGCAACACAATTGTGAAGAGAGTCTAATTTAAATCAGCAACATGATTGTAAAGGGGGGGCTGGTATGAATCAGCAACACAATTATGAAGAAGGTTTGGCGTGAATCAGCAACACAATTGTGATGAGGGTCTAATTTGAATCAGCAACATTATTCTGAAGTGGATCTGACAAAGTGGGTCTAGTTTGAATTAGCAACACAATTGTAAAGTGGGTTTGGTTTGAATCAGCAACGTAATTGTGAAGTGTATTGGACTATGTTTGTCTTGTTTGCATCAGCAACACAATTGTGAAATGGGTCTGGTCTCAAGTAGCAACACAATTGTGATGTGGTTTTAATCAGCAACGTAGTTGTAAAGTGGGTCTGGTTTTGAATCTGCAACAGGATTGTGATGTGGGTCTGGTTTCAATAGTAAATATCCCACCCAATAGAAATAATGAAATGTTTTAATCCAGTTTTTGGCCAAAAGTTGAATATTACCACAATCACTAGTTCTACACATGGTAAACCTGACTCTTAGCAAAAATATGTTTCAATTTGATTCTGCTTTTGTTTTTATGAGCTGTATGGGCTCGGTGACGTCATTTTGGTTCACTTACTGTTCATGTCGGGTGGAATGTAAGGTGACATGGACTGGCTCATATCCCAGTTGTTCATCGTCGGGAGGGTCATACTGCCAGGTGACATGGCTTTGCTCATCTTCTTCCCACACGACTCCATGCCGTCGTCTTCCGACTGCGACAAAATCAATACAAACAGTAAGAAAAATGATCAAGACGATTTCATCAGTAAATCCAAAACCGCGAACAATCTGTACGTGGAGGTGACAAAATTGGTACTCACTTTGATGCCTTGGAGACCTCTTGAGGCTTTCCAATGAGCAGCGGCGTCTATCGTCACCTTCTTCCACGTCAGACGTGTTGAGGGTGTTGAGGATTCCCCACATATATTGGTCCACCTCAAGCCCTTCAAGTTGGGCCGGTTTGCTGAGCAAAAATACCAAAAAAAAAAAATTAGAATTTGAAAACTTGCGGATTGTTTTCCACCATATTATTCAGTGTTTAAGCCCAAAAACTTAATTTCATTCATTTTTTTGAAAATTTTTGTTAGTTTTTATTCTTATTTTAGAACTATTTTGGTCTTACTTGCACACGGGACATCTCCACGCCCCCCGTTCGCAATTCAGTTGAAGGTAGGATTCGAGATCGAAACACTGAATATGTTTACAGTCGTGACCCCGAGCGGGAAGGGTGATTTTCTTAAAGGTGATGGGACATTTCAGCGAAACCTGCAGATGAAAAACATTCAACTGTCAAAATACGAATGATATAATACTCTCAACTAAGTAAAAACTGGTCACAAGATAATCAAAAACACTCTTACCCTCAAGGTACGTACCTTAAGCGCCGTCTGTTCAACTGCGTCTTTGTCAACGCAGTTGTAGGAATTTGAGGAAGGCGTGTTGCCGAAATTCCTTTTGATTTTGTTTATACAATGCTCGGCCGTCAGTAACCTTTTTCTAAGGAGGCCTTGAAGAACACTCCTTACGCTCGGTCTGTGCACTAATTGAAGCACGAAGAGATGCGACTACAACAAAACGTGTGAATTTAAAAGAAAATTCAAATGAAAATTATTAATTACATTACTCGTGTCTCTGCGGTTTTCAGCATCGTATTTATTTTTTTTTTTTTTTTTTTCAGAAATTAACTTACACAACAGCACGCCGAGACGGTGATTTGTATGGTATTTCGTCCTGCTTGACAGACTTCTTTCAGGTACAAGGGTTTGTGGGAAGTTTTGTTTTCCCCTCGGTCTATCGACAGGGGCGTCGCGTTGACTGATACCTGCACGCTGGCAGGCCAATTCGTGTTCATCCCCCGATCTTCGTGGTGGAAACATTTGAGTTGCAACTCCAGATCCGACCTGAAAAAAAAAAACACACGGGTTGGTTATTCCTCGAACCAGGAGCATGGTGACTAATTTAAACCTCGGACCAAGGGAAGACAAAGGGTGTGGCGGGTCCCGAACCTAATTCCAATCGATTCAGGGTCCAAAATTTAGTGGAAAATGATAACCCCATTCGCCCAGATCTCCCAAAATCTCGAAAATCCATTTTTCAAAAAACACATTTTGACCCCTAACTCACCCAAATTTGGTCCGATCGGTCTGAAAAGTTAGGAGGACTGTCCCAGGCCGGGAACAAACCCCTGACCCAAATTTCAGATTTTTAGAAAATTTTCTACTACCGAAAATAAGACCGTGAGAGATAACGATCATTTGTACGAATTATCGACAGATTTTCAACCCGGTAAATAACCACTGCCGCGTTCAAGAATAGAATTTAAATAAAATTTCTTCAAAATTTTTCGAATAAATTACCTCCACATGAGGGTTTGGTGTACGGTAGGTTTGAGCTGGAAGACGTGGTTGCTGACGGCCAGGTTGTGTTCTAGCCTAAAGGGTGGTAAGATGATGCCGTCCCGGACGGGGAACGTTAGCCTCAGCTCGTCGTCGACTTCTAAAATGACAAAATAAAACAGACAAAATTGATAATTTGAATAAATAAACCTGTAATAGCCAACTGGCTGTAATTAGTATGGTTCTAATGAAATTTTGGATTGTTGTTATGAAGAAAAAACAGTAAAATATGGACTGTTTTATGAAAATAGACAAATTTAAAGACTTGGTTGAATAAATTTCATTATGGGGACCTATGAATCCATTTTTGGAAGAGATTTTGTATCTTTAGCGAACAATTTGAAAACTTATTATTTTGTTATTCTTCTCACGTATAGTTATTTGTCTAGGAGAAAAATCTAGGTAATATAATATATAATATAATAAATTGAGCGTCGTGAATGTAAGGACGAGGTTATTTAGAAGTTGAGTGGCCAAACAAAAACTTACTTTGAGGCATGAGCTGTTGACCTTTGAGGTCGTTGATGTTGGGCTTGACATCGGGGTAAGGGGGTATCGAGTTGGCGGGCGTGAGTGGGGGCGTCGGATTGCCGGGGATGGGCGAGTGTTGGTAGGAGGCGCCGCCCGACCGCTCTTGGGAGAAACCGCCTGGAGGCGGCCCGCCGTAACCGCCCCCGTAGGAAGCGCCGGGGTAGGGAGGAGTCGCCTGCCTCATCCCCCCTCCCCTGCCGACCCCGCCGTTACCCATGAAACCCATTTGTTGGGGCTGGTACCCCGATTGGAAGGTGGGTCGAGCCCCGTAACCGCCTCCGTACTGAAACAGAAAACCGGGGGTTGAAAGTCATCGGTAACTTGTGGCAAGGCCTCCTCGATTACAAAGGCCATATTTGTACGTGTAAATTTATAAACAGAACGACCTTAATTTTGGAAAAATGCACACAATACAGTTGGAATACATTCTTTAAAATGAGAAAAATAGTGAATTTTTGTAAATCAAGTGTAAATTTATGAATTCACATTTATATTTTTGTTTCAACGAAACTATTAATATCCATGAAAAATTTGCATGTAATTGGATTTGTAATTGAACAAGTGAACTCAAAATATTAATGAATAAATGCAAACTATTTAACGTTGTCAGTAAATTTTAATTGAACAATAACCTTAAGTAAATGATAGTAAATCCTTAAAAGATGGAGGTTTCGTTTGTGTTCCCTCGACTTCATTCAAAACCATTGATTCAATCAACTCGATTCAATTCATCAACTTACTTGAGGGTTGGTTTGAGGTGGGAAAGGCTGCTGCATATTCGGCGCAGGTCCTGGACTGGGGTACTGCGCTCTCTTTTGGTTCATATGCATCGCTGGGCTAGGGTAGGGTGCCATTCGCCTCGGGTAGACTTGACCTCCACCACCCTGTTAGATGAGATTATATACAATTTTATACATATTTCGAAAATTGAAAAATTGACGCAAAAGTGACGTCAATGAAAGAGAACTAACCTGCATAGGCATTCCTTTCATAGGGCCACCTGCTGATGGTTGCATGTTGGCTCCTGGCATCATGCTCTGGTGCATGGGCCCGTTGGTGGGCATCATACCCATACCCATCTGGTTCATGCCACCCATGCCGTTCATGGCACTCATAGTGGCTGGACCTCGCTGGCCGTAGCTTCCATACTGCTGGCCGACGCCTGGCATCTGAAAAACCGAAAAAAATCAAATTTGAGCTCAATCAGTCAAATGTTAAATTTCTTCGCCAGTTTCGTTCACCAAAACCCGAACGCTTCCATGGAATTGAGCGTCTGTTCTCACAGAGCGATTTTTTACTCGTTTAAGGTCTAGTCCCGTTTCGGAGGTCCCAACAGACCTTCATCAGACGCCTACTGCCTCGGCCTTAGTCGTCCTTTTTTCATTGTTAGAGCCAGATGTAAAAAATGGTCGTGGAATATCGTCTGCAGGTGCCCAGTTTCGAACAAGACAGTACTTAAAGGAAGCCAGAATCCCAAGTGGTTCAAAAGGTATGATTAAAATTCATGTTAATAAGACTATCACACGAACAAAAAGTGCTCTTTAGCCCAATCGTACCTGAAGAAGGCATGATATGAATGAAAATAGGTATTTTGAAAGAGAGTTTTGAGATTTTTGAGGAGCTAGTCGCGTAGGGTATGATTTTTTACTGAATTTCGTACCGAAACAGTCTAGTACTAGCATTATGTTCATAGTAAATACAATTATTCTTTAAGAACATTACTTCAACGCTCCACTTTTATCGTTTTAAGATCCCTTCTGACCTTAAATAACCATTACACATCTAAATGAACGTAGCTATTCACTCTCATTCCCAAATACAGACTAACTTCTTCACAAAAGATCGATATAACTGATGAAATTTCCAGTTTTGGAGGTGATTTGGCCACATTGTACGGCTTTTGGATTGAATAAGAACTCAGAAATTGAAAAACTTGAAACTTTTACTGAAATCAGTCAAATTTAAACGAACAAAAATGTTAGTTTTTATTCTGCCATCAATAAAATACTTTATTCTGAACTTAAGTATACGAAATAACGGATGGTTGAATTTTTGTCTTCTTCGTTTTTGTCGAGAATCGGTCGAGAGCGTAATGCTAACAAGGAAAAACCTCTTGCTAGTAGCTAACTCTCGAAAAAAAGAGACAGGAAACAATGGAGCACGAAACCTTGCCAGGATATCGCGTCGAAAAAGGAGAAGAGCGAGAAATGTTTTTGAGCGTTAGAAGGCTGCGTAAAAAGGATGATTTGTAACAAAAAAACCTTGAGAAAAACTAATTGTTGGGAAGCGTTTGTTCGAGTTGTGTTTCCCTCAATGTCGAATAGTATTTTGAATAAGCGATCGTTCCTCAAGGCAAATCTTTGTCTGCGTAGTCGTCCAATGGCATCGCCAAATTAGAGTTGGGCGGTTTTCCTGCTATCATTATTCTCTTGAGCGAGGGAAACGCTGAAGGTAATATTGATGCCGCTGCTCCACCACTGAATCAAGGACAGGAGTCACCAAGGAACGGTACGAGGTGATGCAGATACGTCAGAGAAATTGCGAGTATGCTGCTCAGAAACCCAAAAGCGTGCAAATTTGAGAAACAACATAGGTGACATGGTCTGAGAAAAATTGGGGTCCAGTAACACACGCAAGGTCAGGCAATGGGAGCAGCCAAACTGAATTGGGTTCTGCAAGTGTGTAATGGTGGAAATGCCACACTAAGCAGGGTCAGGAGCCAGACCATTAGCAGAGCACTGCAAGGACACAGCGTCAAAGTCTGACTGCAGTCTGGCAATTGGAAAGCTCAGAGACATGGACAAAGAGCTTCAAGTCGTCAGCACATATGAATGCTGGATGGCAGTCCCCACACTGTTGACTTCAATGGTGAATAGCAGGGGCCCCAATGAGAACCCTGCGGAACTCCGGATAAGCGGCAAAAGACCTTGAGACAACACCAGCAACACCAACCAAAGCAGTAGATTTTAACAACGTCCAGCAGGTAGCTGCCAATTCAGAGAATGCTTCCAAAAACGTCCTTGTCCACAGAGAACACCAAGACTGGGACTTTTCGGGTAGACTCCTTTGCATTTTGGGAGAATCTCGCCTGCGTCCTGGCTAGTCTACATCATTGCCACGAGTCCGGTGTGTTGCGGGTTAGTCTTTTCTGACTCTTTTGCGTCCCACCAAAACTGGGATTCTTGGACTCATGTTACACAACATGTGTCAGTGCGGACGTGACTCCGACTCAGGGCGATGACGTTGTCGTCGTCGTCCATTTCAGTGTCAATTTCGATTAAAAACATGTTGTGGAGTACCAATTTGAGTCTGAAATTTATTGAAGATTTACATTCTCACCTTAGTTTGTGGGATGTTTCATACTGTGAATACAAAAATTGGGGAAAAGCAAAACCGTGAACAGTTTAGCGTTGAAATATAACGTTTCTGACGCCGAAATTGAAAAACAATTCACACGTTGAAGGGACAGTTCAGTCAAATTTGAAGAGTGGAACTTCTCCTGCAAAGTGCAATTGGTTTGCGTCCGTGGTATGCACTTCAAACTATGCAAGAAAAAAGATATGAACTGAATCCTGGTGTGGAGGAGCTGAATCTACGCTGCCTCCATCAGGCTGCCATTCCTTACAGAACATTAGCACACTCCTGAGGTAATATCCATGAAAAAGAAAAGGGGAAAAAAAAAAAACAAAAAAAAACTAAAATATGTTGCTCAGGAAGAACGATGGCAGATACAGTTGCCACAAACTCCTCAAAATAGGAACAATTTCTGAACCAAAATCGCAAAATGCAGCAACCAAATGGTTCATTTTGTGTTT
>CM034003.1:2481220-2595146 GCA_019603395.1 Cyrtorhinus lividipennis | reverse complement strand
TAGTTTGAAAAGAATCGCTCACTCCAAGAGGGCTTGAGTGCCATTAAACGAGGCGCATAGTAATGAGGCGTCCAAACTCGCGATAAACTTCAGATGTAGACCAAGTCGAAGAATGTTTTTTATTGCACTTTCTCAACAAAGTTCCCGCAGTTTTTCAACGGTGAAGAGGAAACTTTTCGGATCCCTGGCTCCTCTCCAAGAGAGCTCATTTGTGGTCGAGGCAACTGCAAATGTCGCTTACAATGCTCTCTACATTCCTAGCGTAAATTGACAGGAATGACCAGAATAAAAGGGAGAGAGCGTCCAGAGTTGGATCAGCTAAAGTTGAAAAAAGTGCATGCTCGTTGAAGATAGACGGATGATGTGGTTTGCCTTTATGTTGTTGACTCCTCACATGACTTGCTGTCATGACTGTCTTACAGAATGACTTGCGTTGAAAAAAAATTTTTTTTTGGTGGGAGTGGGCTATTGTGGATGGGTGGAATTCGGTCTGCTTAAAGGGGGTGTCGTGTGCTATTTTCCATATTTTTGGTGACAGACATGCTCATCAACTCGTTGACAGATTGGATGTGATGAGCAAATTCTTCTTCTATCGACTTCAAATACGTACCTGCGCGAATTTCAATCATTGAAAATGCTACACGAAGTTACTAGTTCGTTGGAACAGTCTTGTGTAAAACGAAGTGTCAAGGACAAAGCTAAAATCGCTCAAGCTCGACTCTGGACGTGACTGGTTGTCTCGTAGAGCAACGAACGGTGAAATGTACGAACGCGGAATAGATGTGACCTATATTTCGCTTCGAATACATGAAAGGCCTCTAGCCGAGACGTCTTGAAGCAGAGGAATCTGGTGGGCGGGAGCGCGGGAAGGAAAGTTGGAGGAAAGAGGGACGCCGAGGACAGGACTGGCCCACATATAATTCCTGTAGGCGTCCTCTATTTCTTCTATAATCGATATCCAGTTCCTTCCCGGCGAAATAAACAGGCTTGTCTCTCAAAATACGTTTTACTTCTCTGTGTATATTGTGATAATCCTTGCTATTCAAATTACTTCAAGACGTATATTTGAACTCAAATTTTTTACTTTCAGCAACATGTCAGCTGTTCATCCTGCTCACGTATTAGTATGACGATAATTTCGGTAATTAGTATAAATTTTGTGTAATCAGCCTATCACAAGAATTTGGGCTCAATGAAGCCATTATATGTATGAGCTTGATGCTGCGGATATCTCCATCCTCAACCATGTTTTGCAAGCACCAAAAACCTACCAGGTCCGAGCAGTCTTTGGTGGCCAGATTTGACGCATATTGCAGGCATTAGATTGCCTGGGATAGCAATTGCTCAGGGAAAAGTGATGATTTCCTCAAATCCGCCCCCAACTCACTCGCGAGCTTAAGTGAATTTTCACCTTAAAAGTGACGATAATGAGATGAGGAGTCAAAATCAAAAATGGCAATAATTTTTTTTTTGCCGTTCATTTTGTGGATAAAGGAACCAACATTGAAATTTACCGAGCACAATTGCGCGCGCTATATAAACAGGCAGATATGGGAGGACCTGAATAGAGCAGGGTCGAAGAATGATTTTCTCGGGAGGAGGATATTTATTGAATCGTTAGATATCCGCATTGTAGGGCGAGACACGCCAGTCGTCCCTCCGTATCGCGAAGGACCTGATACTGTCAACTTTCCTATCACGAACATTGTGCCCGAGTTTCCGATTATGTTCCGCCCTTCGCGACGCCCTGTTCGTCCACGGGGAATACCTCCTGACCTGGTTAATTTCTTGGGGATTTTTCGAGTTTAGCTTTTGACAGGTTTCAGAAAGAAAACGTTATCCGTTGCAATAATCCTACCCGTCACATTTCTTTCGGTCGATCCCTTTCTTCATGGCAGTGTTCTACGGTATTCAGTTTCAAGATCTTTTGCATGACGAAATCCTGATGTTTTGAAAGTTGCTAGCAGGTTTTTTTTGTGAACTCAACGTTGAACTATTCATAAATATTTAACGTGTCGGCACATCCATTTTTAGTTTCAAGTTTTCTTTTCAATTTGTGCACCTCAGATATAAGCCAATTTTTTCGAATAACTTTGATTTTGGGATGCTGAGTGCAATACGGGGGCTCTAGACAGATCTGAGCCAAAGTCTAAGCGCTCCATAGCATGATCGGTCTTGTCCAAACGTATTTCCGAATAATGGATATTCGACATTTTTGACGATCTAGGCGTGTATAAATTTCTACTAAATGTTGGACGCTGAATCGGTTGGAATGAGTCCGGGACACTCCACCCTCACTGTTTCCCCACATTTTCTCAAAGTTCCTGGTCCGAGAAATAACCAACTCCTGCAAAGAATTTGCAGCGTTTTTCACTACACATCAAATTTTGGCTACTCGATGCTTCGTGATTACATTCATCCTCTTTTCATCTTTCGTGAGATAATAATAGTAGGCGAACGTACAGCGTAAATGTAACCTTATCGGGCTTGATTCCTAGGTGTATCCCCCATGGCATATCCTCTTTTGAAGTATTTTTTCATTACGCTTCCTACGAAAATGTCCTTTTGTGTTCTCTTGGGATCTTCAAAAGACAATCATTACGCAAAGACATCCTCTAGGAGAAGGAGTGAGGGGGATAATGATTCACGCCTCGAGTATCAAAGTAGACGGTTCTCACGTTATCAACATTGAAAAGGAAATATGCGACATGGCTCGACGCTACATTATGAGATGCCGCGTCTTGCTATCCCTTCACGAGACAACGCAGAGATGATCAAAATGACTATTTGGAAGTGATTTCCAGGTAGTTTTTGTTGGTTATTCGTCGAATAATCAACCTTTGTTTTCATGCTAAAACTGTATCTACCTACGTGTTTCTGGGTGGACGAAATTAGCAAGACTACCTTTCCGTGTCCTTCAACAAAAAATCATCAAATTGATCACTGTTTCCAGAGCGTTGGCATGAGTTCCTCCGTTTATGGAACGAATACTTTCAACATAGAATCTAGATATTCCGCTGTGGAGGGTGGTTTTCCTAGACGAGACCACAATCGAGGAGCTATTCAGAATCACGTTGTGCTCAGTTAATGCCGAGGTTATTAAATTTAAATTGGACTTTATTGTTGGAGCTCAAACGAGGTTAAGATCCAAGTTTGCTCATTCATTAGTAAACTCAGAAGCATTCTCATCCAGCTCATCTGACTCACCGTTATCTAATATGCGCTTCTCAAATGAAATTAATACGTCCTCAGCTGCGTCTCATATTTTGAAAATCGATGTGTATTCCTCCACAACAGTCTCAGGATAAATTTATCTCTCATGCTCGAGAAGGAGATTATGTAAGGCATGAATTATTTCGGTCAATAAAAACCAGAACTACGCTGCCTCATTTCCCTCCAGCAGTTTTCATACCTGTTGATGGGGTATCCCACTGCCATGTACGACCAAGCGTTCGAGTAACGTTTCCTGCGTTACCAACAGATTAAAATAAGGTAGAGATAATAAACAATAATTTTTTTAGTGACCAAAAAGGAAGTATATTCGATATAAAAGATTTGTTGGAAGAGGTTTTAAGGTAGCCTTTGCATCGGGCAAAACCGAATTGAAATGGCGCATTTTCCGTTTCAAGTTTTGATCCTGAAAACGTTGTTAACACACATATATACAGACAATGAAGAATTTAAGATACATTTGTAGAAAAAGCTAATTTCTTTCAAAGAATACCAACATAACAAATTCTAGAAGATAACTCAGGATCGTTTTTTTGAATTAACAAAAGCATCAGAGCCTTCATTTTGCTAAAAAAATGTTGGAATAATGTTTCATTCCGTTCTCCTGCGTCAAATGCGACTTATGCGGCGGAAAGTCGAGTAAACGTTGAAAAAGCTGCGCTAAAACCTCGTCTTTCGAGGGGCCAGCAGTAATTTCGCCGCACAAAAGCCGCTTAGGAGCCAGGTATTCACTTCAAAGAACCCCGTATCATTCCTTAGTTTTATGAAAGACCGAGATATCCATAAATTATTATAACCTGACGTTCAACACAACGCCGAAGAGCTCGACTTTCTCGGGTAAGCATGTGAGGCCGGTATTTAGGTAGATCGTTACTGCGCGTATCCTCCTCATTGTACCGTTCTTGTGTTAAAAGTAACATTCGTAAGACGAAATATCCTCTCTTTGTCAATAAAGGTGACCTTATTTAAAGCTTGAGTGAGTAGAGCTTCAATCGCTAGTCCCTCGGGTAATGTCTGACGAGGTTTAAAGCCTGATAAACATGCCCTTTCCGTAGAGAGCATGTTTAAATCAGTAGGAGCTAATTTTGCAGAAAATTTGCGTACGGCCGGTGTTTCATTTGCAACTCCCTCGAGAATCCCACCTGCCTCATCATAATGTCTAATTCAGCGTCTTCAACTAGGGGTCTTTTGCAAGCTAAAGTGGTTTTAGACGTCAACGTGTTTTATGTCTATTGAAACTCAGGTTGGATGAAATTGGCACTACTTAGCAAAATGAGGGACTATCAATCTTTTCCAACTTAGTGGCGTTTGGTCAGCTGAATGTCAGTTGATAAGCTCATGGCTACACTGGTTGCTTCACAATCTATAAAACTTGGTTAGACCCAGTTTCAGGCTGACTGTTGGCCATCGGCTTCTCTGATTGTGATTGAAATGAAGTGAACGCAAATTTCGAACGATCAACCACCTTGATAGCAGAGTTTGTTGCTGCTCGATGGCGGGCGAGAAGTAGAAATATTCGGTATCAATGATGTAACGATACTCAGCATTATGAGCTTACTAAAACGACCCTGTTCATCTTCGAAAAATTTCTCATAGGGCCAAAATGGACATGTTGTCTTCTTGAGAGGGCGAGCCCGAGGCCGTACACAATAGCATTGTTGGCAGATATCTACATATTCTACATACAAATTCTACCTACATTTTTGAATGTACCCTCAATAACCTGTTGGTCGCCTATTTCCAATGTGCAACGATAGGTAATCGTATCACAATCGAGTCACCTTCCGAATTTTTGTGCAAAATGTTACTCCTACGTCCCAAGTAAGCTCAGCAGTCCCTATTTTCAAAATTTTCTGCTCTTCAACCAGCAAAACTTCTGTGTTGTTCGGAGCATTTCAAAGGGATTTTCGTTTGGGTCCGGTTGGCTGAATAACATTTTGAATTTATAGACTCCGAAAAGAAATGAATAAAAATTGAATGCTTGAGAAGTACGACAATACCCAATAGTTTTAAAAAGCCCACAAAGAGGCTCTAGAAAATATTGAGGCCGCAAAACGGCCCTGGTGTTTACGAGGAAGCGTTGACAGTAGGAAGAGAACCCTCCATCTTCACGGATCTAAGAGCCTCTTACCGTTGGCGAATGTCTCAGAGAAATATTTCAGGTCCACAGGAACGTGGTGGATTGTGGTCTTCAAAGGGTTTTCCCGTCTGTGGTATACAATACGGTGGCGTGAGGCGAAAGAAATGGAAGCCCATAGTGGTTCAAGCATTGTGGAAACCTCGCATATTTGTAAATCATGGTAATCCATCCGATAAATCTGCGTTGTTCCTTGATCAATCGAGAGGGGATTTTTTCTTATTGCGTGCTAGGTACAAAATGAACTGAGAATTTAAGGATAAGCATCAAAGCAGTGGGAACTAGTTCTGAAAATAGATACTGTTTCTGGATTGTACCCGTGGACTAATGAAAGTTGTCAGGCAGGTGTGGTCCCAATGGGAATACTTTTTCAATGCCGAACAGAAAGGTTACAAAGGAGCCATCGCCTAATCCCGCTGGGCTTTGAATGATTTTCATTGGTACGAGGAATGAGAGAGGGGGCTGTCTGCCTACACCTTTCCTTTTATGTGGACACCATCCTCCCTGTACCCCATGTATGTGTAAAGTGAAGCCAATTTAGCAAAAATAAAACAAAAAGTCATATAATTTTTTGTGAATATTTTCCTATAATAAATGTTTAGTATAATTTTCTTTTTGAAATATACATTTTTTTTGTACAGCTTCGGTACTTGTTTGTTGAATAATTATGAAGAAATGTAATTTTATGATAAATTTGATTATTCCTAGTTGAAATTTTTTAAAAGAATGTTGATATCAGCATGCAGGGTGCATTGTAGCTACGAAAAAGTGAGAGAGCATCAATGATCTTTCGATACTATGCAAGCGTCAAAAAGAGAATTGAAGGGATAAATCTCTGATACGTTACACATGCCAAACATAAGTGGTTTTCATCCTCGAGGAATTAATTTCCAAATCGCATCAGCGTAATTTTTCTCCAACACTTGAAAAGACTAGACTATTTGGTTGGTTATTCCTTGAATAAGGTCAACCTCTCCAATGCGGCCCAACATTTTTTTTCTGAGCGTTTCGAGAAATCTAGATCGAAATAAGCGTTGTCCGTCCGCCATGCGCCGTTTGCCATTTTAGTGATATCATTTTCCACTAAATTTTGGAAGCTGAATCGATTGGAATGAGTCTCCATGCTCCTGATCCGAGGAATATCAACTCCTTTGAATGACTTTGCAGCGTTTTTACTAGTACACTTCAAAACAAAAAAATAAAGAACCTGGTGAAGCGCCTTGTCGTAGTAAGATAGAAAGTCACGTTCGTACCTTCCACGATTGTTCATGGAAATACCAATAGAATCGATGGTTCGAGCAAGGTCTGAGGGGGTAGGTATTACTGTGAGACCCTTCACAATACGACTGTCGACGGAATGAGGCCAGAATGATGATGGAATACTCTCGCGGGTTCAAACTGGATACGAATATTCAAACCGCACGTAACTCGGAGCTCCCCTCCGACAATCACAGTATCCAATATGTTCCGGATTTGAAACCCAAACGGAATTAATTCTCCTCTTGTACACATTCCCGGTTCGGATAAAACGCTGCGGTATTCGCGACCCGTGCGAAAACTCATTACCCCACCCTGTAGTGTTATATACTTGCATGATGTGGCAACGGTCTCCGATTTATCTGATTAATGAAGCAGGAGTCTTGAATTGGGAGCTCAACATCCCACTTTACTGCACGCAAAAATGGGGAAAAACGAAGGAAAAGAGCGGTGAAAGGACACGTCATAGGTTCGTTGGCGTGTATGGGCTACGGTTCGGGGCGTGTTACAACCCTCCTCATCCAGCACGAACTTCAACTTTTCCAGGGTATAAAATTAGCCTCAGATCGAATAACGGCCTTTTAAAATCATACTTTGTGACTCTACCTGAGCAGCACGTGTTAAAAGATCTGTCATTGCGGTTTCAGTGAGCATCCAATTCCAAAGAAAACACAAAATGTGTATCCCATTGATGGAAAATAACTTGAAGTGAAATAAGGAAATAGCACAGAGTATTTATGCCTGAAAATCTGTACTTTTTTTTATTTATTTTTAAAAAAAGTTCCGGTTTGTTGGAGCTCTGTAACTGTCCATATCCACGAACCGTCACCGTGTTTCCCTCTCACCTCAATCGACCTCACCTTATTTCCATAAATTCGCTTAAAAGGGCCAACTTTTTCATTCAAATTATTCTGTCCTTTTCCGTGTTCTTTAAGTCAGCACTATTTCGGCAAGGGCTCTTCAGTAATGACATGGAGAGAGATTCTGCGAAGGCCTTTGAGATGGAGATGACTGAAGGGCCTTTCACTCGGTAGGTATTTCTCTTCAGTGAGCATTGAGTCATCAAGAAAGGCAGTTGAGGGAACGAGAAAACCCCACTTCACGGCGGAAACCACATTCAAAATTTCGGTTCACTTAGTTTGAATCGGGAGGTAACGTAGTTTGTGTTGTTGGTGACGTACTCTCTCTCATTTCTATTGGTGAAAATTGGGCAATGAGAACAAAACACGCCTCTTGACTAAAATTCGCAAGAGCGGCAAAAGGGTCATTGTCAGAATTGATGACGAAACTGAGGTCTAAAATACATGTAAATGCAAGTATTAAGGAATTCGTACCGATTTTCAGTATTGACGTTACGCGTAGTTGTCATTCGGTAGGACATTTCAAATGTAACATATTTGGATCTTCAAAAGCATTGGGAAAATGATCAAACAAAAGGATAAAGGAGTGAAGGAAAAAATGTTCAAGATGTTGAGGAAGAAATTTTCCCTTTGGTGCAGACTCATCTCAGGTCTCTCTGTCAAATCAGTTCCTGCTACTTGGAAGCGTCTTTTCTATTACCACCTTTGTGCCAATCCTCCTTCATCTTTTGCAGCACAAGTCCTGGCCTAAGATGGCGACATTCCATGAATAACTACTGACACGCCCTGTAGTTCACCTTCGTCTGTTCAGAATTTGGTTCAATATGCTATAAACCAAAAATGTTTTAAATCACAATTTGTAATATTGCTTCATAACAGTATTAATTTATTGTTGCAGAGGCTCATCGCGCGCTTGAGCTTCTGGAAGATTACCACTCCAAACTCACGAGGCCTCAGGACAAGCAGCTGAGGCTCGCCATCGAACGAGTCATTCGAATCTTCAAGTCCAGGCTCTTCCAGGCGCTATTAGGTAAGTTCCTAGGTCTTTCTCTAGCTTGCTACTGTTCATTTCATTACCACCTGGATGAAGAAAGATCTTCTGGCAGTGCATAGTACGTGTACAAGGAGTATTTGCCTCTGATTGCTCACACTTCTCGTCACAGAAGAAAACAAGAACGGGTTTGGAAGACCCTTTTTTTTTCAACGGCAAATTCCCCTTTTTTGTGCCGTCATACGTAATTCGCTCACATCCTAGACACAGACATCACAAAACGTCATAAATTATGTTTGCTTATGTTTCTCGTTACGGCGTTTCTCAAAAGCCGAGCCGAACTGTGAGACATGCGTCGTACACGACGTAACACGTTCTACGCATGTAGCTCGCAAACTTTGAATACAAATGAATCCTTCGGGCTGTACATGAAGGTATCAATTTGAGGAGAAAGCTCACCGCTGCTCCTGAAATTATAATGAAGGAGGTAGAAATCCAGTGGCACGATCGCGTATTCTTTCTGCTTTATTAATATTTTATAGCTGAACAGTTATAAAGTATGGTCCAACAGTACCACCGCTTTATTCTTGATATTGTACTCTTGACGCTGTCCCTCATCTGTTGTAGAATATACTGTATATTCCCTTGTATGAAAGGAAAATTGAATAAATGAAGGCTATAAACCGTGATGCGGCAACGTATAAAAGCGAAGGGCTCAGGTGTTTTGACGCCCAAGTAGAGTGGCAAGGCTGAAATATAGCTGTCGCATTTGAACTCTACTTGACCCCAGCTTCTCCCAAGTAACGAAAATATACTGACAAGAACGAAAATTGTATCGGCCACTTTCTATTCGCAAGCCATATAGGGACTTGCCGAGTTGAAAAAAGGGTCGTAGATTGGTGCTTGAAATTAATTTTAAATGTGAAAGTGTGAACAGCAAGCAAACCAGGAAAACTCAGGGAGAATCTGCTCCATACAAACTAATGTGGCGTTTGGGATATAATTGTCGACCAAATTTTGGACGCTAAATTCAATGTGACTGGTCCTGAAACGATTGGCGCCCCCCGGAAGAGGTTATTGGTCAAAATGGGAATCTATCTACCTATTTCAAAAGTGGGTTCTCGATATTTCTGAGACCTAGCAGTGGGAGGTATTATTTTCCACTTAATTTCGAACGCTGAATCGATTGGAATGAGTCTCCACGCTTCTGGTCATGAGAATAACCAACCCCTCCAACCCCTGTGATTTCTTTCACGTTTTTCCCAGGTGTACAAGGCGAATAATTTAACCTTAAGATTTTTTTCTAACCAAAGGTCAAAATATCAATTTAATTTGACATCGGGACTGTATGAAACCCCCTCCCCTTCACTACCGATTTTCAACGGTCAAAAGTCTACATTCCGATTAGCCCACAATAACACATGTCCAGCACTCCCCGATTAGGATGAGTAGTAGATTAGTTAACAGAGACCTAAAGGCGTCCCTCATCTCTGATCCATATGACACATATTGAGCGGCAGTTATCCTCAAATAGGCTTAGGAACGTTTCGCCTGTATAACGACATTCCGACGATAATCACGATTTGGAGTTACCGATTTGTTAACAAAGACAATGAGCATCCCGTTTGATCACAACGAATGCCGTCAATGTGGACCTGAATACATCGAGTTTTCCCTGTATTTATCTCCGTCGGGAAATACAGTGTGGTTATGTACACGAACCAGAGGGCCTCTTGATGTTGCCTTACTGATAACCATCATAGGATTCAAATTGATTCATTAACTCGATGTTTCACGTGAAAAGTGATTTCAGATCGATCAAACCGTTTTCCGAAATGATATACTCTTGTTTCAAACGACGCTCACTCCCAAATTGATGTGACATAGTTGTAAGAAAATTTATACCGACATCAAGCCAAGTGGTCTCCAGAGTGATCATTCATTTCCCCCATTTGGCCTCGTGCCAAACAGCTTAGCTCTTGGAGTTGTAGTTTGTAGTTGATGGCTCAAAGAGGAATGTATTTGGTCCTTGTAGGAAAAAAATACATTCAGCATTGACGTGGTGGCTAGTTCACTTAACTTAAATCAACCTGATTGTGGTTGTAATGACACAGAAAGTACAAAATTCCCTGTCCTAAACATGAGTTCTGGAAAAAAGCCGCTAACAGTTCCGAAGTGGGTTTGGGAGTCCCCATTACTACGGTCGCTTTGGAATTCAGTACTGTAAACCTTTCCATCCGGCCTAACCTTGTTATTCTATCTACTTCAAACCCATGTTTCTCGAGGGCATGTGTATTATTTCAACACTCCCCTTTCGCAGGTCTCAATAATATTTTTATATTAGAAGAATTGAAATTTACAAGCCTCTTAAAACACTTTCATCCATCAAAGAGGAAGTTTTTCGGCCATGACGAACATACAAATGCTTGGAATATTCCAATGATTGGGGTGCCACGCTCAGATTATAGGTACCACAGTGGGGTGGTAAACATCTAGAAATGGAAGAAATCTTTGATACTTCCGTCGCCAGTACTTGAATATAAATTACCGAATCAATAATATACAAAAGTAAATGTACAAATAGTTACGAAAAAAAAAGTTTCAATTTTTCTGATAGGTACAAGTCACTATGGGCCCATCGTCGGTGTACGATTCTTCGGAACGACTCCACATTATACACTTACTCTTCATTAATTCCAAACAGCAATGTCAGCAGAATAGTGATAAGCTAAGAGATGTGCTCTGATAATGAATTTTCTCTCCTCCCAATATAGCGCCCTTTAGTTGTGTTCCGAGGTTCAAGAAAAAATCCTGACCTTGAAACCAAAGTGCCAAACTAGTTTAGAACTACTCTGAAATGTTACTGCGAACGGCGAACCCGCTGTCAGAACTCAAAACACCTGCGCTACGTACGCGCATCAATTTCGCATGCCCAAACAATTCTCGAACTGCCCGTAACTGTACTAACGACAAACCATCTTTGAGTGACCGACTACTGAAGCGATGAACCTAAAATCGTTCGTGGCATTCGTGGGAACTCGATCGGAGTTATGTTATGGAGACCATCCGTGAGAAGCTATCGACCTGTAAAGCCCCTGTCCAATTGGCCTCTGATCCGCTCATCTGCCTGAATTATTTATAGGTACTTACTGTAATTCAGTGGTGATAGAGCAGTAAGGTCAACCACCCATCGTCTTATTTGAGCGGTTGGTATTTAATTACCGCTATTTGCGTTTAATTTCGTTGATTTCAGGGATTTTAGAGATTTTCTTCTAGTTTGGAGACTTCATTTTGGTTGGTTATTCCTAGAACAATCAACCAAAAAGCGAAATGGCCAGAGAAAAAAATTTGGCCTGAATCTGAGAAATTGACTTTTTGCATGAATACATAGGTTGATTATACTAAGAATAACCAAGCAAAACGATTATTCAAGAAACTCGACGCATTGAGAATGTGTTGTTGCACGTGTGTATCTTCAGACCTAATAAATCAATGGCAGCTGCCGCCATCCTCTCTGGAGACCATACGTGTGAGCTCCGAGCAGGTTGCCGTCCTTAAAGATGAATGGGTTCGCAATGCGTTTGGTGGGAAGGCTCATGTTTGGAGCTAAGTTGCGTTCTTAGCGGCAGATAGTGAGGTAGGTTCACTTACGGCAGCCTGTTATATTCCTATTGATCGCGGTTCGCAAGCTCTCCCCAGCGCTACCTATTGGAGTTTCTTGGAACTTGATCAGTGCGGGAGGTTTCCCCACTAGTTGGAATTGGCGCTGCTGACCGGAGGCGAGCAACAGGTGTGGGTGATTATCGGTTTCCAACAAACTGACTGAACGCAACTGCGATGTGGAAAATGAGTGGGCCAACAGGTGAAGGCCTACGCTTGCCCTATTTAATATCCATGGAGAGTCCTCAAGCTGATCCTCTAATGTACCTACTTCAAGTCCTCGTAGTTGATGTACAACAAGAGAATTGAGAACTTGAAATATGAATGACCATACCGCAGGTTTTCTGATGATGACGGGCGGTCAAAATGGACAGAAAATCCATACAGTAATTATTGGTCTTCAAGATTCTCCCTGAGACAAATGAATCTCCGTGAATCTATTTCGATTACCGATGACAACCCACTCAAAACCTGGATTCTGTTCTAATCGGGACTCTTCAGCTGCTTTGTATAATTTAATTTAGGCCGCAGGGACATCTCAGATTGCTGCTGTAGCCACCTGCAATAATGAATCATATTGCTCAACTGGGAATGTGTTTTCTGGAGATCATCTGGATCAGTACCTGTAAAAGTGGACAAACAATTTTCTTTCAAAAAAAGTATTTTTTTTTTAATTTCCACCCCTCCTGCCACTATTTCTGGTAATCGCGTCCGAAACGTGAAAATTGGTGGATCGTTTTTAGAAATTCTTACAACCGAGAACTGAAACAGCTTGTTGAAGAAGGAGTCGCCCTCACTGATGCAAAGGTATTTAGGTAGGCGTGTTTCCTCAATCTCCAAGTTGGAACCTGACCTTGATAACATGAAATCCAAAGCCTTTACGATGAAATGGGAAAACTGCGACGTTTTCCGTTATTAAGGGATCTCATCCAAATACTTGATGCCAAAAAGTCAAGAAAAAATCAGTCCGTGTGCTTTCGATGATAGATCATCATTGACTCCTCAACCTCATCTGAAGCAGCCCATGAAAATTCATCCAAACGACTACAACCTCTAAGAAATGAAGTTAAAAATGAGAAAAAATGAGAAAGAAGAAGAGGTTTTGAACATCATTCACCAAGAAAAAACGCTGCAAATTCTTTCACAGGGGTTGGTTATTTTTCGAACCAGGAGCGTGGGGAAAATGGGGAAAACAGTGAGTGTGAAGTGTCCCAGACTCATTCCAATCGATTGAGAGTCCAAAAATTAGTGGAAAATGATACCCCACTCGCCTAGGTACCAGAAATCTCAAATTCTACTTTTGAGATTTTCGGCGATCACGGCATGTGGGGATATCACTAAGGCCAATGAAATGGGTCCCACACCGAGCGGTCCCACTGGGAGAGAGTATGGTTCAAAATGGGTACCTACTTACCTATTTTTTGAGTACCTATGCGTGGGGGATACCATGTTAGACTGAATCGACTGGAATGCGGCCGGGACACTCCACACTCACTGTTTTCCCCATTTTCGCCATGCTCCTGGTTCGAGGAATAACCAACCCCAGTGAAAGAATTTGCAGCGTTTTTTCTTGGTGAATGGTGAACTAGACGTCATGTGTACAAAAGAATTGTCTCCCTCCCCCATGGCTTTGAGCATGAATAGATAGTCAATCCTTGAATAAACAACCAAAACGCTACAAATTCTTCCACAATGGTTTTTTATTCCTTGAAGCAAGAGTATGGGGAAAACAGCAAGAATATTTCAGTTCTGCTGTTACTAACATTATACTTGGTTTCTTCAGAGAAAGAAAAATTATTGACAAAATAATTTACTATGTAAACGAGTCAATTGGTCCAAATCGTCCTGAAATGACTAGGGTGACGGAGTGCGGTCTCGTGTAAGAAGTTCGTTGAATACGCAGCGAAATGTGACATCAGCGCTCCTCATCGGACTCCCTTCGAACCACTTGCGTCCGATGCTTTCGTCCTTCGCCGGTAGGTCGAAAGGGCTGGTTTGTTCAGTGCTGCACTCGTGCTGCAAGATGACAACTAAAGATTGGCAGGCTTTCCGCGAGAGGTGGCGAGCCTGTTGTAGGTGCTAGTGAGAAGAATTCTCCTGCCTCGCCCAACAGCTCTTGTCAGCACTCAGTTATAATAAATTGTCCAACTAATCATAGATTAGGCTCACATTTGGTACTTTTCCGTTATCTTGGCGAGTGCGGGGAACGGCAGAATCCTTGACCCTGGGCGCTTCGCGCTTGTTTGCTTCCAATGTCTTCCCGATGCAGTTTACTTATCTCTTCTCAATGCTCTTGCTGATAATGAACGGGATTCATACCACACGCAGATTATTAACTGTTATCTAGGTGTGAGAAAATAATTTCCCAATGTTATGATGGGGGGGGGGGGGGGGATTCTGCTGTCATGAGGAATGTCAGCAATCTTAATCATTGATGATCATTACATCATTTGACAATACTGCATAATTTTTTCACTGTATCGTAACGGTGAATACCACTTACTGGACAGTATAAGACTGAAAAGCGGACGGTTAATAAAATTCGGTAGCCCTGAGAGTTAACTTTGAGTAATGTAGTAATATTCAAGAAATAACCAAACAAAACTCCTTACTGGAACCGCTACTTATTTCAAGTTCTCTTATAACTTAGTATACAATTTTGAAGTCACATTCATGTATTAGTTTAGTTAATGTACCTAGTAAGGAGGATCTTGGAATGAATATTGTAGGATTCTGTAATCAAAATGGCGGTATATTGGCTAAGGACGTGCCTAGTTAACGTGAAGGAGTTCAAATATTGTTGTTGTTGCTGCTTCAAAGTTCCCGTAATATTCAAAAAATTAGTTGTGTAACAATTCAAAAAGTGAAAGGGGACGTTTTTCTACAGTTGAATTCCTAGGTGAGTGATTATATTCCATTTCACTGTGACGGAGAATTTCGTCTGATAAAAGAATCCCTCGATTCATCAAAGGTCAAAAGTTTGTGGTTTGATGTTGAACTTACTCATTAAAATAATTCGTTTTTGAAAGTTTGAGCTGATTTGAATAAGTGGATGACTGAAAAATATGAGAAACGGATGACTCGGTACCTACCCACAAAGCTTGTCAGAAGGTACCTGTAAAATGAGTTAAGTGGAATATCAAACGAATCGATCATGATGTTTGAAGACCGTTCTGTAGTGGAGGAGGGGGTCTTTGAACTAATTATGTTTGACTGTTGAGTATCAGCGATCTTGGTTAGAAAAATAATTGCGGCATCTCCGTTTTTTCTCCTTCGAGAGCCTTTTTGTTCTGAAAGACAAATTCGTGTTTTGTTGATATTTGATATCAAAGTTTGGTGGAAGAAATTGACCACCAACTCAGAGTAAAGACGAAGTCGGTTCATCTCAGAGCTTTGGGGAGCTGGGAAATGGTTTTGGAGGAAGGGTGTATTTAGCGGGTGGAGGAGGGAGCTAAAACGAATAAGATCTCATTATACATTACTGAAGATTGGTTAAACCTCGGCCAACTTCAAAACGCCATTTCCAAACCTTGTGAATAATTCATGCTACTTTGTGGAAGCCCTAAAGTAATTTTAGAGCCGAGAGGAGGAGCCTGAAAACGAATAAAGGTTCCCGTCGAAGAGATGCGCTCCCGCGTTTGATGTTTTGGCTGTCCTGAGGTGGTGAAAATTTCCTTCGGCAGAGGAAGCCCCTCTGAGAGTCACACTTGCCACAACGCGTCCCTTGGTGGCACTTGCTAATCCCCGCTGGAGTGCTGGATATCATTTCCATAGGAAATCCCCCAATTTCCAAGTACGTTTTACGCCCGGGTCGCACGAGGTTTCGGGTGTTGCCACTTCCACCTGATGCTCCTGTGTACTTTTAGGGCTGCGAGTACTCCTCTCTAATCCTGGGAAACCTACTTGAAGTTTCCTTCGAGGTTTACCTTGTGGTTAGAGCAGAATACTTCGAGACGCTGAGTCCGTACGGAGAGAAGAGAATATTGGCTTAGAACGGTCCCCTCGGTTCTTGCTCTCTCAACAATGTTCACCGTAGTACCACACTCAGGGGAAACGCCGAAATAGTACCTACCTTAGTTATAAGGTGCCGCCAAGGTATCGCAGTCGACTCGGACAACTATTGGAGTTTCACGCTATCCAATATTCATCCCGTTAGACGCTTAATTGGATGGAACTGGACAGTGTTAATACCCTCGCCTATCACACAGAGATGCACAGTGACAGGGGTTGGTTATTTCTTGGACGAGGGGCATGGAGAAAATGGGGGAAAACATTGAGTGTGGAATGTCCCAGACTCCTTCCAATCGATTCAGCGTCCAGTGGAAAATGATACCCCACACTCCTGGATCGCCAAAAATCTATGTTTCAAAAAACGCATTTTGACCCCTACGCTCCTAATATTTGGGCCGATTGGGCTGAAATTATAGAGGCTCTATTAGAGTCGAAAATAGATCCCTGACCAAAATTTCAGATTAAAAAAAGTTCTACTACCAAAAACGGCGTGAACTTTTTGAAAATTTTGAGCAGGGACCTCTTTTCCGACTCTATTTGAACCTCGAAACATTTCAGGCCAATCAGCCCAAATTCGAGCAGGGTAGATGCTACATTGTGTTTTTTTGTGTGTGGACTTTCGAGATTTTCGGGTATTTAGGCGTGTGGGGTACCAGTTTTCACTAAATGTTGGCCGCTGAATCGATTGGAATGAGCCCGAGACTCCACACTCACAGTTTTCTCCATATTATTGATCCGAAGAATAATCAACCATGTTGGAGGAATTTTCAGCGTTTTTCCTATTATTTTTAGGACGAATTTTGGCGTGATACATTCGGGGTCCAATATCGTTGCAACAGCTCCTCCCCATGCAGCAATTCCAAAGCCAATGATCGTCTGCACTAGTGCTCAATACACTGCAGTCAAATTACGTTCAGTACGTACAAGTATATTGAAGTCAACGAGCGATCTTTTCCGCAATCGACTGCTCCTCTTAGCTACTCCTCTGAGTCTGTTGAATCGTCCTAACGTTCCCGGCAATGGTTAATTCTCTCAATTATCCCTTTTATGAGGCTTCCCCTCGAGAGACCTTCCTTATGACGCAATAAGATCTTCACTGCACCCATGAGCACGTCCGATATTAACGTTCTAAGAACATAAACGTTGGAAGTGGAGGAACCGCTCAACTCGACGTTTGAAAACTATGGCGGGGCGTGTTGCATTCGGGTTGTGTTGCCGCTTCAAATTCACGCGTTTTCCGCTGATCATCCCAAGAAATTCCTCAAATTGCGGAAAGTCCCTCAATTAATTATTTTTTGAAAAGTAGTAGACGACTCCTTGAAATTGCTTGGCCTGATGAGGGCGACACAGTTTTCTCACTTTCACCACATGACTACTCAATTAAAACTAACGTAGAGCTACGCAGGGTAAAATTTTTTAAAAATTACTAAAATTGGCTGAGGAAAGAATCAATCACTAGTCTCTGTATTCAATTACATTGAAACTCATTAGGTCCCGTCATCATCACAGCATTGACAACATCTTTTTTCTGTTCAGGATATTAATATTGCTACAAAAGTATACTGAACTCATCAAGTATATTAAAATGGATCTCGTCACTCTTATCCACCGTAAAAGCCGTCTTTGGTGGAGATGGTTTCGTTGCAAAAGCAGTCGACGGGTTCGCGCTACAAACTTTCGTCTCAAATTTAAAATGTTTTATACGCTACTCTAATAGTTCAGAAAACCAAGTACACACTAAAAAAAATATTTAAAAAAAAATTCTTTTCAAAAACTTTTTTTTTTATTACCTCTTAGATTCAGCAGATTTCCAACGCTAGTTTTTCTTGAAATGACGAAAAATCAGGGGGAATTCGTTAAATCGGGCGATATAGAAATCTTCGATTATGTTTCTGTCAGAAGACACACACAGTCTGAGGCACAGAATCATTATTATCGAAGAAGGCTTGTTGTATGAAGTATAATTTATGTGAGCAGCGAACCAAACAAAAGCTGTGTTTCAATTTCAATCGAAATCATTTTCTGAGAGCTATTCTCTACTATGTACGAGCAGGGACGGGATGGCACATTGCGAATATGGATGTATACCCATTCGCGTATTAATTCGGATTCAACCGAAATTCCAAAAAAGCACCGAGGCGGATCACACTGGACCACCTCGCAGCCCTTGAGGAATACACCCGGGACAAAGTTGGAACGACTCTCGATTTGAATTTCCAGGTTTATGGCTTTGCCCATGAGAAAAAAAAAATGACTTGCAAATAAGGTGAGCACCCATATTACATCTAGGTATAACGCCAATACCCACTTTCCCGCTCGCACGACAAACTCATATCGTTTGAATAATGGAAAAAAGAGCCGAGGAATGTAAATCTCATTCGTGAAATAGAAAAAAAAGGACCGTGACCGTGAGAGAGCGAATCGGGTCAAAATTACGGATTCGGTTTCGTGGTGGGTTTGGGTGAAGGAGAAAATTGAGTTTCGTTCTTTTCACACTTCAAGCCGAGGTCTTCGAGTGGCTCATGATTGTTTTATACATGGTTGACTATGATTTTGAAGGAATTTATTTTCTAGGCGGCAGAGGGGTAGACTGGCTATGGATTACCGGGATAACGCACCCCACTACCACTACCACAATAGCCCAAGTCTACTTTTGAATTAACCTACGTAAATCATTCACATTAACCTAGAGAGAAAATAAATCAGCTCTTAGCAAGCTGCTCTTTTTGCTATTCGCGCTGTTATGCGTTTCTGAGCAAAAAATGAATATTCGTCAGAATGGAGTTGAATGGATGCACATCTGACAACTTCGGGTAAAACCCATAGCATAATTATCAGCATGTCACCGAACTAGTTGACGAATTTATTTATCACCGATATACACATCTTTGTAAAGGATGGATGGACGAACTGTCGATTCATTATTTAACTAAATAGCATCTTGCGGACAACTATTTTGGTACATTACTAAATATTCTGAATCAAAAACGCTACAAATTCAATCACAAGAATTGGTTATTCCTTGGACCTGGAGCACAGGGACTCTTTTTAATCGATTCAGCGTCCAAAATTTATTCGAAAATTACACCCCACATTCCTCAATCGCCGAAAATCTCGAAAAACATCGAAATACACGGGACGGTTGCCGCCTACCGGAAGAGGTTATGGGTTAAAATGGGTACCTACCTACCTATTTTGAGGGAGTTTTCGAGATTCCTGGTACCTTAGCATGTGAGGTATCATTCCCCACTAAATTTTAAACACTGAATCGATTAGAATGAGTCTCCATGCTCCTTGTTCAAGGAATAACCAACCGCTGTGAAATAATTTGCAGCGTTTTTCTCCAGTTTTTAAAGAGTATAAATAATGCATCAGTTTTGCAAGTTAAGGATCAATTAAAATAAATAGAATACATTCAAGAAACGTTCAACAGATTTCACCCTGTTATTAACCAGAAAAAATTGAGTAAAGTTAAACAGGTACTAAGGTGAAATTAACGCAGCTGAAGATAAGTTTCTCTTCAACTCAATTTTGATTGACCCCAACCATTTTACGCGAACATCAGATATAGAATGAAGGATTACTTAAGTTGAGTTAAGATCAAAAGAACCAAAGTACATAATTCTTAAATCCCGTTCTTGCTCAGGTGGGATAATGAAGGCCCGCGGACATCAAAGAAGCTTAAAATTTCAGAGCGCCCTCTTTGCCCGCTCTAAGGAAACCCACTCTGGGGGAGTATACATAAATTATCCGCGTTGAAAAGGTTCCGCACTTGGTGAGAAGTTGGAAGTAGACTTGGTGTCGCAAACTTTGTAATTCCTTTACATCGCCACTGCCTTGCAGGTCTTGAACTCCAGAGAGAGGTGGTTCTCTTTTGTAAGAAACTTGATTATTTTTGTTTATTCTGTTTCAACTGGCATCTTCTCCAATTTAATAACGGAATAATGAACGTTGGAAAGCGCAGGCCGCTCTGAATGAAATGGTTATGAAGTTAGTCGGACCGCAAAGATGCTATTTGGAGCTGCAATGGATCCATTAAAGTGGCTTAGTCGAGTCCAGAAATGGGTTCTTGTTGGCATTACAGAATGGGGTGTATTCGTGCTTTTTAAGAGAAACTTTTCTTAAACATTAGATCACCAACAAACCACTTAATTGTGACCAAAACTCCCCAGAAATGCTTTTGATAAATTCGGGTGTTCTGAATATTGAGGCGGCTAGTGAGAACATTATGTATGGGTCACTTATCATTGATAGTCTTCAAAAGTGACTCCTTCGAAGGTTATAATACAGACAAACTTCAGGAGAGGGGTTACAAAGGGCAAAATTATCACAGACAATGATCAAAATTTCCTTAGCCAGCTTCTTAAAATATGTTGATATTTAAGTCTAATTGTCCCTCATCGATATTAATTTATACTTAAGTACCTACTACATTTACTTTTAATCCGAAGCGTACCCTCATTGTGTGCTAACCTGCACCAAAATGGCTGCTTTTGATATCAACGCCCGCAAACGTCTACACCCTCGCATTGCACCTGTCATGTCCTGATTTTATTCATGCATTTCAAAATGTGAGTGATTTTGCGATTTTTCACGAGTAACCTGAAAATAAGTAGTCCTATGCGCTAGTGTTTAAACTTGGATTCTGTGGGATATTAAGATAATTTTGCAAAATTCTTTGCGATCTAAGCGTGTAGAGTGTAATTTTCGATTAAATTTTGGTCGCTAAATACAATGAAGCGGGCCCCAGAACGATTGACGCCCACAGGAAGAGGTTATGGGTCCAAATGTGTGTCTATCTACCTATTTCAGAATTGGATTTTCGAGATTTCTGGTACCTAGGCGTGTGGGGTACAATTTTCCACTTCATTTTGGATGCTGAATCGATTGGGGTGGGTCCGGATTTGTCCACATCCACTATTTTCCCCATGCTCCCCGTCCGAGGAGTAACCAACCCACGTAAAAGAATTTCCAGCGTTTTATTTTTAATATCCATTGAGTAAATGAGATTGTAGTTGGTAAATGTGAACTATCTGTCTTGACAACGCCCATGATATTCTCATCTTCCTTTCGTGTCTATAGCGAAAAACATATTCTGCTCTACAGAACCCAGAATGAATCTTCACTGAAAGCTTTTACGGTTACATTTCACTGTATAAGTGAGAGGAAAGGAGCCTTTGATGAAAAGGAAGAATCTTTTCAACACTATCTCTTCAGTTCTCAGCGCCCCCTCACCTCCTCAATGCCGTCCAGTTTTCTTTTACTCGAAGACAATAGGTTTTTAGTCTTACACTGAAAGAAGCCAACAACAAGGGTTGTACGTATACAAACAGCCACATCTTCGTGTCCCTGTGCGTTTTCTGCAGAGACATGCGTTATGCAATCGCCTATATTTGCTTGACTTCAACGTCTTTTACGTTCGAGCAGAATGTATCATTTCTGACGTATAGGGAGTCTAAAATATCCGTATTTTACCTAAATGAAATCACGAGATGATAAACGACGAAGCTCCCTATGATGAGGGTAAAATGAATTTCTATTGAGCATTTAACCTAGCGATAACATTTTTGAAAATGAGTGAAAGTACAACAGATAGGAAGGCTTCAGAGATACCAGATTTTTAAATAAATTAGATTACAAGATGATTTTCATAGAATGAGGCACAATCAAAATTTGTCTTGCTCCGTTACAAACAGAATTCTTAATAAATGCTGACAACGTAAATAATTGTCTAAAAGAAAAAGAAAATAGCTATTTTTGGGTGCATTTCATTGATTTCACTTCACAACCTGGCGGCTCTGAAACATTCCCTGTGTTTGTAGTTGCCCTCGCCTCATTGCCAGTTTTTCAAATAACTCTTATGATCGGTAGAAAGTTGATTAAAAATTTGAATCATGAGATCAATTTGAGTCAAATCCCCAAAATTATTCTCACTACCGGGATCAGCTTCCTTGACTTTTGTTGATCCATGCTGCCAGCTAAGCTGTTCTGCTGTGGGCCTCTCCGCATTCATCTGTGACACTCCATTTGTGTCCTTGCTAGTCTTTTTTTTTTTTTTTTTTTTTTTTTGTCAAAAATGCGAATCTTTTTGAGATTTTGTCACTTTATTTAAATACCCTCAAGTTTTGAAGAGCAATTTAGTGTTTGCCTGAGACTCCATTTCTGATTTCTGTCCTTTCCTTTTCTGTCGTGATCTAGCACTTTCTGAAGTGGTACAAATCCCCTCATTACCAATGTGTCAAGAGATGATATAATGATGTCTTCCTCAATCTCGAGCCAAAGACCTCAATCCCGAAAAGGATTCTGGTCACCGTGCCCCTGCACTAATTTTCCTTCGCATTAATCACACGACTTCCTTCCACCACTTTTTCTTTCGCCTTCCCTCATCCTTCTTCCTACTAATCCTGTCTGGGTGAGTGATTCCCCAACGTCATTGGGGTCTTATTTGTCAAAGGGAAGTCTATTTTTCCTCCCTCGATCGGAACGAGGGGCTTGAGAGAATATCGAATGCGCGACCTTGTGGGACAGCTCCATCTCGTCATAACTTTAAGAAGATGATATCGTGAGATGAAGTTTTCGGGTTGCAGGCTGGCAATGGACATTAAATCATCACCTCTGCAATTAAGTACGCTACTGAACTAACTTACGGCCGTTATATGGTTGAGTTTCTTAATCGAGAAACGCACGCTTCAGTTCTCTAAATTCTAAGCACCTCCTCGAGGTGCTTATCTCTTCATTTAGGCGTTGAGTAGAACTTGATTGCTCAGTTGAAAAAGAAAATTCTCTTAACGCTATTAGACACTCGTAAATTACAACCCGAATGGATTCACCCCTGTTGCAACCTTATCGAGCCAATGGTTATAAATTAAAGCGACTGAGGAACCGAGAAGTGTTTGTAATTCCAAGAGCTGCCAGGGTTATATATATAATTCGACAATCTACCAACTCCCTTCACAGGGCTCGTGTTCAATTTACTTAAGTAGTTGTCGTCACGCAAACGCGAGTAATGCGAAGTGAGAGTCCTCTGAAATGGGCCTTAGTCGCTTGGATTCTTTGAGGAGACGGATAAGTCGCGTTTCAAACTAAATCTTTACTAAAAGCTTTTACCTGTTGCTGACAGTAGACACCGGAGTTTGCCATCCATAGGCAGCGACGTAAGTAGGTGTCCGTGTACAGGGGTCTTGACTGCAAAAGGGTATTGAATCGTGTGTTGTGAATGTGAAATGTGTCAAATTACTGATCAGGCCTGTAGTTTTCACATTGATCTCAGCTTATTAAGTTGCAACTAAACTTTATTTACAGAAAAAACGAAAATTGATTGTAAGTTAAGAAATGTTTGGCTGTTGCGGTGTTTTCTGAGTGTTCTTGAGTCCCCTGTATCTACTGGTTCTAGTGGTTTTCCTCTCTTCTAGGCTTAGTAGTCAGTGATGCTTCCGATAAAGCAAATAATAATGATCTGACCATGGTCAGCCATATTTGCGATCAAAAATTGAAGGAGCAGCAATCTTTGTAACCATGTTTTGAATCTCCCTCCAGCTGAATTGTCAGTCGTCATGAAGTGAATGCTACCCCTTCCTCATTTCCAACGTGCCTACATATAAAGTACTATCCTGCTGTATTTTGCTGTGGACTGACAATTTATGTGTTTTTTAATAACAGATTCCTGGGATTATCGGCAATCTAGGCGTGTGGGCTATCATTTCTACTAAATTATGGATGCTGAATCAATTGGAATGAGTCCGGGACACTCCACACCCACTGATTTTTCCCATTATCCTCATGCTTCTGATCCGAGGAATTACCAACCCCTGTGAAAGAATTTGCAGTGTTTTGTATAAATGTGTTTGTTCTTCTCTTCCTCCTCCTCCTCTAATAGGGAGTCTGCGTTATTTAGCTAAAATCTGCTCTGCTTCAACAGTGTCCCTTACGTACCTAAATATTCCCTGATATTCAGAGGACATCGTCCCTTGTGATATGATGTCCTTTAGAGCGAGAAATTTGAATCACAGAGGAACTGGAAGAATACGTCGTAGTCTTTCATCCTCACTCAATGCTTGCGGTTTTCCATGCAACTCGGTAGGAGTATGTTTGCCCAACAACTGATGAATTATTCACTCATGCTAATTCCCTTCTTGAAAGCCTTTCCCCGAAGAACATCAATGAAACAGGATCGAGTAGGTGGAAAATATTCATGAACAACAGCTTCAAGTTGTTGCAGGGGGTTTTGACTTGTGAGTCAACAGTGAGCTCGAATGAGCACCATTTTCAACAAGGGCGTCCTGTTTATCATAATCTATGATTTAACGAGACCCTCGGGTTGGTACTTTACCGGAAAGTATACCACAATTTATCTATTGAGCACCTAGTAGTTGCCTATGCATATCAACAGGTTTTGATTGGATTTAAGAAATTAGAATTCTTGCACCTGGAGGAGATTGGTGTATTATTTTTCTCCTCCTATTTTCATTATTTGGAACTAATTTGGAACTAAACTATAAATATTCCAGAAATAACAAAGATAACTTTTCGAATCGTGCTTTTTTTTGTACGTTACTTATCTAATAATTTTTTTCTTTTTGAGAATGTATAACAAAGGGAAAGGAGGAACGCCACTTCTAAATGGGGAACTGGGCGCAAAGTTTTCAATTCGCTTTCCCCTTCACCTGTTACCCCATAAACAATAACTTGTTAAATTTTCCAATTTGCTCTCCCACTGGTCTCAAAATTGAATACCAATCTCATTTTCAGTAGAGGGAAGATCAAACGACAACCAGTCTCGAACAGAAGGCCCCTTGTAATCCGGCGAAAACAGTTTTTCTCTTTAATTTCGGAATAGCACCGTGCTCCCAGTCGAAATGTAATATTACTCTTTGAGCGAGGAATCTGAGTTCGGACGAATGCTTATTCAGCGAGAGAAGTACGATCTCTGCACCCCAATAAGGATCTGTTGTCATCGCTCTTATTCTTAACGTCTAAGGGCGTCTCAAGAGGAGAATGGTGGGACGTAAAATGTTTTATAACCAGTCAAAGAGCCCTGAAAATTTTAGTGAAAGGTATATATTTCTCTAGGTGGGTGATCGCAGGCGTAGCGTTCGCAAGTGACATCATTGTAGATGCTGAATTGATTTTCAAGTGAACCAAATGTTCGTTGATGTCGTGGAAAAATTTTTAGTTTTGTAGTTAGTTTTTAGTATTTTTTCCACATTCGTGTCGACTAAGATAGTTCAACATTTGTGTGACTCTAACGGTTCTTTAGTGATTTTAGATTGTTCTTTGTGACAGTGCCAGTCGCCATGTAGGTCAATTTGTTCGGGTATGATGTTTTTCGCCACGTAAAGCACATCGGATTACACAAGTCACTGCATTCTGCGTTACAAGAGAGGAAAAGGAAAATAACCCATTAAAAGCGTGTTTATCACAGACAAAGCGTCAGCGATTCATAAATTACTCCTTTCAAGACAGTCGTCGAGATAAAAGGAGTTCGAGGTGGCGGGAAGAAGTGGGGGAAGTGAGGCTACTTTTCGGTGGTTTCCAAGGAACAATAGGAGAGATAACTCGGGTTCCTCGAGACCGCGCATGAAGGGTTGGGAAGATTTCACCTATATACACTCACTTCCCACCATTGTCCCGACCGACGGCCTTTTCTTCCTGCCCCCAACAATCGGGTAATGAGGGTGAGGAATGAAAAGGATCGAGGAGGGGGTTGACGATCAAATGTGTTTCTGGGTAGGAGAAGATGCTTAAGGGAATATCATCTAACGACAGAAGGGAATTTTGATTCTGAAAATCACGTCTACGGAGAACTATTCAGACTTGAGAAGCAGACAAAGGGTTGCTTCCTCATATAACAGAACCAAGAACAAAACAACAGCTACCGCATCCATATATAGCTAACAATAATTCTACTATTAATTCAGGAAATCAACGAGCAATATGGCGCATAAAGCTGAATATAATCGATAATTACGGTTTAAGACAAAATGGCGAATTGGAGATGAATGAAAAAATCAGAAACTGTTAACAATTATATGAACAAGCATTTCTCATTCAAAGCATACATACCGTTATTGGGCGAGTAAATTATGTCTGTGACTCCATCTACTATCTACCATCTACTAGCACATACCTTTTTGTGGGGAAACGTTCAAAATGTGTTTTTCGAAAATGGCTTTTCGAGATTTTCGGCGATCTAGGCGAGTGAGATACCTTTTTTCACTAAATTTTGGGCGCTGAATCAATTGGAATGAGTCTCCATGCTTTTGGTTCAATGGATAACTAACCCCTATGATTTCAAAAATTCGATTTTCGAGATTTTCAGCGATCTAGTTCTGTGGGATATCATTTTTTACTGAATGTTGGACGCTGAATCAATTAATACGAATCTCAGACAGATTAGCGCCCGCTGGAGGGGGGTTTAGGTCAAAATGAGAACCTCCCCAATTATTTTGAAGGTGGGTTTTCAAGATTTTTGGGTACCTAGGCGTGTGGGGTATCATTTTCCAATATTTTGGATGCTGAATCGATTGTAATGAGTTCTGACGCTTCACACCGACCGTCTTCCCCATGCTCCTGGTCCGAGGGATGACCAACCCAGTGTGAATGAATTTGCAGCGTTTTCCATAAAAGACGAAGGCCCTACGTTTTATTATTGAATACTGCCTCTTTCTTTTCTAACCTGCAAAAGGGGATAGTGATGACTCGGCTGCCCGCAAGGCCCCATTTCCCCACGGCTACTGTTCTCCACACTTAATTAATATTTTACCACTCGCAGGAAAAAAAAGAACCTCCGATGAAATTAGAAAACAAACAATTTTCGTGCCCGAGGGTTCAATTTGCTTTTAGTATATATAGCAAACCGGAGTCAATTCATTTCAACGAAGAAGAGAGACCGCAAACTGGGTTGTTGGATTCTGAACAGCTTCCCAACGGGACTGGAGCCACTAAACGTCGGAGGCCTCTCGATCGAACCGACGAAATACCATGAATGAATCACGCTCTGACCCACAGTTGGAACGAAAGGCTACCAATTATTTATTCAAGTCCAGTAGGAAATGCATTAGTAGAGGAAGGATCGGTGAATAATTCTGTCGCACAAATACGTTTGATATTCCGTGTAAGCGGATTATTGATGCCGATTGATGCTTAGGGAAATCCTATAAATTCCCTCTTGAATGTAAGTCGAGCTGATTCGTGCACGGGCTTTGGGGTAACTAAGTGGGATCGCAAGTGCATATTGTTCGTTCAAGGAAGAATCACTGGTTGCTGAACGGTCACGAGATTGCTGAGGCGCTCTTCATGATGATGTAATACAAGTTATTTTGTGTTTTTCGATAGATTTTCAAGATTTTGGGATTCAAGATCCCAGGATTTTTCAAGATTCAAAAGAGATAGAATAGAATTTATGCAAATGACGGGTTGTCTTGATATCAGGTCTGGTGCAACTCAAGATGTATAGAAAAAAATTGTTTTGAAGGAAAATAATTCTCGGGATTGCTTGCTGTAATCTCTCAAACCTAGATAGCGTCAAACTCGCTCAGCGAGCTTTGAATGGCGTTAATTTTTGCTGAGATGTTCACTAAAGATATCGGCTTAAAACCTGCTCACTCAAAACAGCATGGCATGGATACGTCTATTGGATTTTCAATTCAATTTTGAAATATGTAATATTTATAAGGACAGATGTGAAGTAAACCATGACGCGTCAACATGAAGGCTATATGTGCAAAATTATCTTCGGAAGTTAACAAAAAAACCAAGATTCAAGATCAAAAGATTTTTTGAAAGAGTTTTTTATTCTTATTTTATTATCTTAATTTTGTCGCCAGTGAAAACGCGTAAGGCCAATGTGGCTTTGTTCAGTCATGTCCTACCACCTGAACGCCACCATGATTCGTTAGAAGCGACATTGAAGCATCACATGAGAGTCTCATCAGGGGAGTGGATGAACGACAAAGCATCCCATCTGGTTCACGGAGTAATCAAGTCCCCGACATCATCAGAGTACACTCGGGCACTTGCGTGATCAGGTGTCTTGGCTGAAGCCTCTGCGATTGTGATGTTGGATCGATGATTCGGTTGATATTCCGATTCACCCGCGCAGATCGTGACTGAGAAATCGTTTTTCATATCCCTCGCATCTACCTTCAACTGACTCTTCGGCTAGGTGTAAATAAGTTTCTGGCATAAATGTGTTCTGTCGTGGTTTTGCCGGGTCGAGGCTCTGAGGTGAATACATAATTTCTGGCGCTCCCAGACTCAATTTGTCCGCTCTTTGTTTGCTCGTATCTTGGCAGAGAAGTGGAGTCGAACGTGTGCCCTACGAGCCAAACGTCTGCGGTCGGTCCACTTCTCCTGGGCAAATTAAATTCTTGTTACGGGAAACTCAACTTCCTAAGCAGGTCGACGTTCCTCCTCTTTCTAACGTCGAGGTGGAGCGCAGGGATCGTTGAGGTGGTTTATTACATTTCGGTGTAGACTATAAAGTAGGTCGCTTCATCCACCAAGCCCTTCTCTGTTGTTACTCTGAGGGAAAGTTTCCTCTGAATAGTTGAACAGTTTAGTATTTGCATTCGGGATGGTGGTGAGAGCGGGTTGAGAGCGATCCGTCGCGTTCGGCGTCTCTACATAAAATGATGCTGCAAACACCCTTGGTGATCCAAACTATCGTGCAGAGCCCAACCATATGACTGCCCTCGCTCTACTTCTGGCCGCTAGGGGGCAGCACACGCCAGACTCGAGTTGGACTTGGCTGAAGGATTGGCCGTCTGTAGGTATTAAACCACTTCTCTCAACTGGAGTCCAGTGATGTACTAAAAGTATAAGAGGTGACGTGGTCACACACTCAACTGTGTCACCTGACAGCTCGTAGCCAACTCGTCAGTACCTTGTTGCTATGTAATCCTTAAATGTAAGCTGCTTTCCTCCTAGCATCAGACTCCCAAGCGTCGACCGAGGCCTTAATTTCTCCAACCGTTCCAACGAGCATGCGTTTTGATCCCCTTACTCCTGTCATTCTCCTCTGCTCGTATGTTAATCCCAACTTCATCCGTGTTTTCAGGAGAAGGAGAGCGGACCTATTTTCATAATTGGGACCCCGAAAGAGACCAAGCGCGCAGCGGTGCCCTCTCCCTTTTGGGAACAGATGTTAAGGAACGTTATCTAATCCCCCTGGGTTTGGTGTACAGGAGAACTGGGAAGCGAAAGGGGTCTTGAAACAACAGGAGTTATAACGGAAAAGGGGTCCCCCCGCGCGAAGAGTAGGGAGAAATGTTGAAAATGCATGAAAAGCGAGGTATCAGCGCGAGAGACGGCGAGGAAGTGGTGGATTTGCAAAGCTAATTTAAACCGTCCGCAAATCGCAGGTTTAATCCTCCCAAGCCAGCAGCTGCCCTCTAATCACAGAGGTCTACTAATCATTCAACATCGTTGAACTAAAAGATTTTTCCTCGCTAACTGACCTTGTTTTCATGAATTTCATGCCTATTTACGATGTTTGCCTAACCATCACTGAAGAATTACAGTGATTGATGTATTCTGAAGTATTGCTGTCTGCACAGGATCTACTGATAACAAAGATATATCCCCTTAAGGTGGGGATTTTAGAAGAAAGTGTGACATCACTTTTGATTTCTAAGAATCAAACTGTCAGCCCCTTTTCCCAAATCGTCGTTTGACTAATTGTAGAGGCTCTGTGACGTACAAGTGGCTGTGTTAACGTCGACATCCGGCGAAAAGAGTATCGATCATAAACGTTATTTTGCCAACGCCAGTGGAGTTTTTCACCGACAGTGACGCGGTGTCCAAATAGAAAATTAATGTTTGGAGAGTTGTCGAGTAAATTTTAGTGGTTTACCAGTCTACTTCAAACTTGCAAACAATGCAGTCATTCCCCAAACAGCCCTGACCAAATGTGCACGCCACCACCGGACCGTTTGTTACGATTGATCCTTCTCTGTCAACATAGTCTACTATTATTCGGCCAACGAGGGCAATAACCGAGAGGAAAATCAGCTATTCTGCCCCTCGCTCTGATGGCGATCGTTCGCATATTGCTGTTTGAGCCCTCAGCTCCACGACTCGGAGACACTTGACGGCTCTGAGCACGGTCGAACCCTCTTAATATTCATGCGGGGATTAACAGATGTTCGCCACGAGGGGACACCTCCTGCGTTTTAACGAGACAAATCAGCGAAAAACTATCGGCTCATTAACGCACTACTTAATTCAATAAGCGTAATCAAAAACAGATTTTTTTTTTCCGAATTTATTTTCATCTTAAGTAGAATTTGTGAAGAGTATTTAGAAGGTTTAATCGCAAAATGATGACTTGAAATGAGCATGTGATTACCCATCCAAGACGTTGTAACCCAGGTCATTTGTGGATCCCATTTCTCACCTTATTGTATTTAGAACCTTTCTTTCTCCGTTTTACTCAATGTTTTGCCGATTTAATTTTATTAATTAATCTTTAAACTGTACACTGTTGCATTGAAACATTCTCTTTAGAAAAATCCATGTTAATTGGGTCTAGGATGAGTCAAAATTCAAAATATCTATCCACCGTCTGTTGTCCGCCTTTGACGTCTGTTCCGGTCGAAACCCTATAAACGATTCAAAAATCTTATTGCTAGCGCTACATGACAGCGCCTACTCGGTGACCACCTAATACAGTACACTAAGAAATTTCCAAAATGTCCAAATTTCTAATCATGTATGTTAACTCTTGTAGCTGACAAACTGGTCGATTGAAGCATAATTTCATAATAATATCATTAATGCAGAAAAATATAATTGCTTTGTCCTATCACTGCCGAATCACAGAAGAATAAATGACCGTTTCCTTTCGCCAAGCCGCTCTGTCAACGATGATTATTTTTGTTTTTTGAGGATGGAACGGAGGAAGTTGACTGCTCTCGGTTTCACAATTTTAGTTTTACGCGTAAAATGAAACCAAAAGAACCCTTCCCTCATAGTGAAGATCAAATTTCCTTTTAGGGTTCATCCCGACTGAAAGGTGAACGCTGTCCTCAATCGTTAAAAAAACCTTTTTCCGCGCAGAAAACGCTTCATGCCATCCTGTGTCAGAACTAGTCCGTCCACAAAATTGTAATAGTATCGGCTTTCAAATCAGTGTAGTTACGCATTCATTTATTCGAACGCTAACTTATTTTTATCAATGAAAATCACGTTTGACAGCAAAGGAGTGGATTTGTATTGTCAGAGAGCGCGTCTACGACAAGAAGTTATTGTGTTCTGAGTATAAACATTTTGATTGAGTGCCTGGGGGAGTATGCTTGTTCGGGTGTAATTAATCTATGAGTTAAAGTCCTGATACGTCTTAATAAACCCTTTTTATATTCGTTATTGTCACGAGACGCGTGTGTCACTCAGTGAAAACCTCATCATGATGCCTTCCAACTACGAGGAAGGGCAGATCATTGACGACGACGACATCACATACACGTATTGAAAATCAATGCTAGTCGTCAGCTCTAAGGCGTTTTAGTCAGGATGTTTCAAAAACGCTGCAGTGATTAATTATTCTGATACGAGTGTATTCTTTGGGATCCCTAGTGCAGTTGTCCCACTAAAAAAAGCCAGAAACCATTCGTCACTTGAGAAATTACCCGATGTCAAAATACTTACATTTACCCGCCCCAATCAGTGGAAACTGGTCCAAAATCCGAATTGAATCAGTGTCCGAAATGTATTCCAAAATGGCACCCGACTGACCCACATATGAAAGACTATTTTCAAAATAGCCATTTTATCTTATTCCCTGCAGTGATTGCATTGGGTGGTAGGGCCGAAGTTGAGAGCCCAAACAGAGTTTCAAGGGCGTTCCGACCAACCCAAGAAAACCTTACTGGAAGCAAAAATGGCAATAAAAAGTTCAAAATTGGTTTACTTACTTAGAAGCCTCAGTTTCGACGTTCGATTTTTGTAAATTTCTGTTCCTGGAACCCATTTGTCGATCAACGGAACCCCCTTGATGGGAATATCCAGGAAAAAATACAAGTAGGTGAACCAGCAGTCAAAACAGTCACGATCAATACAAGCAAATAGTGTCCTCAGAATCAAAAGTCGAGCCCCCTCATCCTCCCTTGGCCTCTCGTCAATCCCACACACCCCCTCACCATTATGCTAGGTCCGCACGGGTGAACCATCTCTAGAGAACGAGCTAGAAACATTACTCATCTGATAGCGTTGATTGGGATGAATGCGAGTACCTACGAAACTGCTAGTTGCTGGTAAGTTTAAAGATTTCTGACCATTCTGCGATCTTCATTCCTTGTGGCAGGTAAAATACTGGGAATTCATTTGAATGGGGTTCTCTGAACATGTGAACCCCTTTGAAGAGTTGCCCCTGCCCTGCTGCAGAAAAATTATATACCGATCCTATAACCAGATCCTATTCCACCTCTATGGTTGAACACCCTTGGGCGTGATAGAGCCTTGGATGGGTGACCGCTGGTACGAGAGTTAATCGTCCGAGATGTATTTCGCGCATGCTGTTAGCTCGTGGGGAGGAAATATCTTTTTATCCTCTCATTGGACGACAGCTGGCCTAGTTCATGACACCAGAACGATAGTCAAACGCAGAGCTCCTGGCTGAAGTGCCCGATTACATCTATTTACTATAAATCTACTTTTTCTGATTACACTATTCATGCTGAAGACTGAGAATCCTTATGATCTCCGTAGAATAATAATTTTTTGCTGCATTCTTCATTTGTATCGATTTGATAGACTTCTGACCAATCAGGCTCTAGACTGAGCATCTCTACGAATAAATAGAATTAAGGGAAGATAATCAAAATTTCTTCTTGCGGTGATCACCACACCAACCGTTTTATATACCAACTGTTATAGTTTCCCACTAAAATAGCTCAAACGGTGATATAAAGCGGATAAATAGAACTACCTACCGTCTGAAAGACATAACAAAAAGACTATTAAAAAGTCGTCACCACAAACAATAAACAATGCAACTAAACTACTATTTCATTTCTGGTGATAATCCCACCTTCAAATCTGCCTGTGGAAATGCCGAGAAATATGAAATAACACGATCCATTGTTCAAATATGAAGAAATTTGATCGTACAATTCATAGGGTCTCTTCATAAACCACCACGACTCGGATCTGAGTACTTATCAAGTTTTATTCGCGTAAGAAGTCCACTTATTCCGACGAATAAAGATGATCCCTTCTCCGCCCTCCATCGCCCATTCAACGCGCCGCTTCTAACATTAGTTTAATCAACTTCAACCGAAGTACTTTTGAGGTCTTCTCGTAAACTAGACGAACGTAGGTTTCTTTCTAGTTAGCACATTTGAAGTTGAGCTGTAAAGAATAATTCCCTGCGCAGTGCAGTAAAAAGTTTCTCCAGCGACGAGCTTGATGATGAGTAGGTACTTGAATTTAAATTATCTGAAGTAGTTCCATCTTTATATGATTTCATGTTTTCAACGTGCACTGTCCACGTCGTACTTAGGAGGAACCAATTCAATTTGATGTCTTAATTCCAATTATTTTCGTGTGAAAATGCATCTAAATATTGCCAGTCCACGCCGCCCAAATGATAAAGATTGAAATTATTATCAAAAATCCTCCAAATGGCTTTGTGGTCTAGCCTGTCTAGCATCTAACCAGTTGACTAATTATTTCTATTTTTGGAGGACTGAGAGTTAGTGACATGCATAGGTGTACATGCATGTCACCCTGGATAGAACCCACGTGATTGGTATACGAGGTATAGGTGATTACTCATGACTCCCGCATGTTACACCCAAACTGACGACAAAATTACCAACTTGTTCCTCCCGCGGCCTTTTTAAATTCACGACCGTTAGTAAACGGTTATTTTCCCCGACTTTTTAATGACTTTCGGAAATCACCATTTATCGACAAAAACGCTCCGGGGAGAGGTTTTATTAAAATGCTTCTTCTTCAACGCCCATTATTGAGATCTCTTCTCAATAACACTAACTTTTCTCGTCCCTATTCTAATATTATTCTCCGGCGTTTGGGCTCCGAGAGGGCCGAGCAAAGCCCGAAGTTACTTCTTATAATGGTCGGGAACGTTCATGAAGTTTACTGGGCGTTTTGCCTCGAACCTAATCCCTGACTTCCTCTTTCGTATATTATGGTTTTAAAACCGGTTGATAACGAAACGAGCGTAGCCTTTTACGACGAGCGGAAAACAATATCTTCCGCGGAATATACTAGGAATAAAAGGTCATTCTTAGCCCAAGTATCCGAGAGATCGGAACGGCAAAAGTTCTAACATCTCGTTTTTTTTTTTTTTTTTTTTTTTTAAATGGTTGCGGTAAAAATAAATTGAAACGGTCGGTATGATTATGTTGGCGATAAAACGTGTTTTGCACGTTACCGTCGGTCCGACGCCGATTTGATACGGTCGTTGGTGGAACGAAGGCGAGTAATAACCTCAGAGCAAGAAGATGTGGAAAACAGTGAGTGTCCAAGACTCATTCCAATCGATTCAGTGACCTTGAGTGGAAAATCATACTCCACATGCCTACTTCCCAAATGTACCGAGATTCAAAAGGCACATTTCATCCATGGTGTCCAAATCTATGCATAGCAAATGTCTGAAACATCTGAAATTTTGGTAAGGTTGGTGGTTGATCTCTGGGAAGATTACATTGATTTATTCAAGGAATACCCCAACCAACCAAAAACCGAAATGTCCGTCTGCAGCACCTCGTCCACGTTAGTAGTTAAAAGTTGGGTATTCTGGTCAGGGACCTCTTATAAAATAATGAACTATTGTGGATGAATTTCCAGCATTATTCATCTTGACATCATGAAACGAAAAAGGCAAACTTTGAGGCAAATCGGAATAATTTACTTTTGACTTGAAAATGGTTGATTATTCAAGTAATAATGAACTAAATCCGAAGAGTTTTTATATTGAATTAAACAGGAATTAATTACCAAAATTTTACACTCAGCTCTCAAATTGGCACTAGACTAAACAACTCCATTGACTGTGCAGTTTCATTATGTTTATTCACGAGAAAGTTATTATATTTTATATCTATTTTATTGTACCATCGGGATTTTTCGGATTGATTATGGAGTTATTGTATTTGCTAGATAGTAAGAAAAAGAAAATATTCTATGCGTGAGATTGGCGGTGGACAGTACGGAATGACATGGCGGGAGGGAAGCACTCCGCCGTGGAGGCTGGTGTCTGAGGAGGAAGTCACTTGCAGGTGACACTTCAACTTGGAGTGACAGCAAGACTTCCCCGGAGATTTTCGCCGAGCGACTGGTGACACGCCGCGGGGCAGAATCCGGAGACAGAAGACGTCGAGGTCTAGTGAGTTCGAAGCTCCCTAGATAGCATCACTAACTCCCTTCCTTCCACTACGGAATGGACGTGTCACCGGTTGAAAAGGGAAAGCCTATTTAGGGGTACGGTGGTGACGCTGGTGAGGGGTGGGTTACAGGGGAAGATTGTCCTCCCAGGCCGCTGATATTGGCTTCGCTGACGGCCTAATATGTCTGTGCCATCCCCTCAGCCGCCCATCTTGACACTCCCCAATTTGTAAACACGTTCGCACTTTCACGTCCGCTCCATCTCATCGGCACATCCTCTGAAGCATGAAAGACCAGCCGCCACAGCCTCAATAGTTTTCCGATAAACCACCAAATTATAATAAATATACAAAATTTCTCAATCCATCCACGAAATTGATGATTCCAAGGTGCGAAATTCGACCGCTGCAAGTATAAATTAATATTTGAAATTTGCCGGCGAGTCGCCATCTCATACATAAAGCAACTCATGACGGAAGCATAAGGGACCATCAAATTCTTCCTTGTGTTTATTTGTATGTCATTATTGTCATCTTTGTCGTAATCATCCTCTTCCCAGTCTGGCTCACCGAAAGTGACTCTAATTCTGGGTTCATGATCATGCAACCTTATGCTAAGTAACGTTTCTGACGTTGAAATACGTAATTTAAAGCAAGAAAGCACAAAATCTGGTTGTTCTTCTAAGTGAGTATTGCGCAAGGCCATCTTCTTCTTCACATTGAAATTGAATCACAAAGTAGGAATAACAATAATAACAACATGCATCTGCTTGGTCGTTGCTTGGCCCCTCCCACTCGCTACGTTGACGTACGACAACGTGCTGCAGGGTTACCCTGTTACAGCATTTACGATTCGACTGAAACAGCTCATGAACATGGTGAATTGAGTACAACACCAGGTTTCACAAAATACTGACCACTTCTTCATTAACGTTTCTACGTTCTATGCCAACAAACCTTTGCTATCGCTTTCGCTATTAAGATGAAAAATAGAGATTGAATGGGAGTTTTTCCGATTGAAACTGGTCAGCGTAAGAGATCAACATACATTTTTTCCTACCAAAGAAAAAATTTTTTTTAAAAACTTTAAAACGAAAATAATACTTCATTGAAATTGAAAATAATCGAGAATATTTCCCGTTATGAAATTTACCAGAGAGGGATAAAATGTAAAATGAATGAATATTGTGGAAATGATCGGGAACGAGAAACATTCAGAAAAGAATGCATTGCTCTAGTGGAATGAGGAGGTGGGAAATTGTTTTTTTTTTCCTACCATTTATGCGAAGAATGACTCATTTAAAAATATACCTAAACTCCAAAAGTTCGAACAAACGAACAAGCACGCAGGTTTCATTCTCCTTTGAAGAATTTCCAGGCTGCTGTTCCAACTTGTTATTAATTCCGAATTCTCTTTGAAATACCAATCCTCTTCGATGGGTGGAGAAATTACGCTCCATAGTTATTTGAACATCGATGTTTTTTCACAATGTTCTTGTTATGTTGTTAATGTTGAGTACCTTCTTATGATATTATATTTAATATTTTCTCAATCTGCGTTCTGTGTGAGGAATGAACAGTGAAATGATTGTGATTGACTGTGGAAGGAAATTTTGGGTGGAGTGTGTGAATGAATGAAAGCAGGCGCAGTGTTGAAGACAAATCCAAACATTATGTTGGTGGTTAACACAAGGATACCCTCTGGTCGCCAGTAGGGAGGTAGCTACCGATTCAAAATCTGAAGACCTTTCGCCAAGGATTTCTCTTTGAGGGATGAGCTTGGGAGTGACACTTGGGCTTAAGGAACATTGTGCGCTGCTATCTATCTTCCCCAGAACCAATCAACGGCTTATTGTAAGGTCACTTCTGTTGATCCCCCCTCCACCTACTATCCTTCAGATCACGTTCAGTTCACAGACGTTCGTTCATTCAAGGTAACTACGGCTCATTATCCCACAAAAGAAGACGGGTGAACGACTTGTCAGATTAGTTGACTGAATCAGGTGTGTAACTGTCATGTTTTGCTCAATTCGTAACAGGGGTGTGTATTCGCAAGTACCCCTGACGAAAATAAGAAAGTAGTTAAGTACCCACTTACAGAAGGAATAGATTTAATAAATGTCACATTCTCGTGGATCCAATAAGAAGACCAATTTCATTGATTCTCTGTGGGTTCAAATCAGATATTGATGACTCCTTCGTCTGAATCGATATTGTAAACTTATCGAAAGAGGTGATTTAGCAGCTTTTGGGGTACTGTGCCTTAGTTGCAGTGACAAGAGGTCATCAACTGAGTCTCCATGTGAATTCAAATCCATGTTCCTCAATAGCATCGAAGCTGGTTGGTATACACAATTTGTTTAGGTATTCAGAAGGGGAAAAGATGTGTCAAAAAGTTGTGCGTTGTTCATTTTGGTTATATTTCGTCGTTTAAATGATTGTGTCAAGTTTTGTTCGCAACTTCTTTGCTGTTTTGCAAGAATAGATAGCTGTTGTGTAATTGTGTGTGTGTGTGTTGTGTAGTTTGTCAATCGTGTGGGGTATCATTTTCCACTAAATTTTGGAAGTTGAATCGATTAAATGAGTCCGGGACACTCCTCACTCACTGTTTTCCCCCATTACACCCATGTTCCTGGTCTAAGAAATAACCTATCCCTATAATAGAATTTGTTGCACTCATGGGTTCACCCCGCTGTAGGGAAACCACGTTGATGATTGATTGGGTTCTCATTTTCTAGACTCGTTCAAAACTTGTGACTCACTAAGGCCACCCACAAAATCTAATAAATATCTATTTGTCTTCTCCTGGTGGTGATTCAGTTGTGAATCCAGCCTCGAACGAAAAGTCCACGAGGGAGTGTACGTTTCTACAACATTCCCCTCTAATTCCCGGCCAGGGAGGACAGAAACTCCTTCGGCAACGATTTGTCCAACCACGATAAACCGGACCCCGGCCCGTCACGGAAGGTCCGAGATAAAATTCAAGCGATTTGAGCCTGTGGGGGCTGTAGGAAATGCAAGGGTTTTGCTCCTGAGGAGGTAATGAATATGCAGTAGTGCACTTCAGGGCAAGGTTCGACCTGAAACAGCCGTGTCCAGCCGGAGGCGATGCTTTATGCTAATCAGGCCATTTCAGGTGGTCGCCTCGTGGCTTCTGGGTCTGGCGGTACCCACCCAGTCTGTTTATTGAGTCCGTGAGATGTTTCTTGCACGGATCAGGACAACCCATCAAGACGGCTCACAAAATTTCGAATTCCTTCAACAACTGATGTTTTTCCTTTCCCTTAGTTCACAAGATGATCTCAAATCTGAGTTGATTGTTGGAAAGAGCGGCAAATTTCCCTTCTGATAGGCTGCTCAACGTCTAAAAACATTAGCACCTAACCTACTCATTTGCGGGATTGAGGAATACTTGAGTGCACCAAAATTCAATTTAGCTTGAGCATAGTTCACCAGTTGGCACTACTTTCCGTCCAAGTATGTAAAATTCGGTTCATACATGAGAAAAGTTATATTTTCCACCTAAAACGTCCAGTTCACGCGTAAATTGTGCCACAAAAAATAAAATAAAATAATAATAATTTTTGAAATGCTGGTATTCTGGGGATGTTTTTCCACGAATGAACGATGGAATTTTTCAGGGGAAATTTTTTCTTTACCCGGCTGAATGTTGACAAAGGTTTCAAGTTTTAATTAATTATCTAACTTTAGGCTAATTTAGTGAATACTAGTACTCAATTATTGGTGGCATTAGAAAACCCATCTGAAGGGAAATTTGCCGCTATTTCCAACGGTATACTCAGATTTGATATCATCTTGTAAATTAAGGGAGTTTATGGCCATTTCAGTGACGTCTAGGTAGAAAACACGGGAAAAATCTTAAATCGTGAATTAATGAGAAACTGAGCCTCTAAAATAAAAAGTCCTTGAGACACTTTCTGTTGCAAATGAGTTGTAGAATCAACCCCTTGAGGACTGCTAACCTTATAGGTTAACACCCTGTATGTATAATTTTTAGACAAACTTCGAAGCTGAATGACTCAGTTTACTCGTTGATTACACAGTAAACCTTGACTTGCTGGTCCATATTTTAGTGATGTGTTATGGCCAACTCAACGCGAAGCATGATAGCACTACGATGGCCGTCGTAACCACCTTGTAACCTCCCGTTTCATTGACACTTCCCCAAAACATACTGACGAATTCGTCCTGTCATGTGCTAATCATATTTGTATTGTTTCAGGTACGTGGAAAATGCATTCTTTCAGTCTCACGTTTTGTAGGAACCACATGAAGTAAGTCGGCAAAAGCCTATCAGATTTTTTACTTATTACGAGTAGTTCTACGCAGAATTATATGATATTTTCAACATAGACTTTCTCCATTCCTCAGATCTTTTCAAATTTTTAAATCCTCAAAGTGTCTGTTCTATCTTCTTTTTATGCGTCGTTGTATCTAAATTAGAGAAAAAGAAGAAGTAAATTGATCGACAAGCTGTCGTTATGCAGGTTTTATGTAATGAATATCACGCTTTTCTTGCCCTTCATAACATCGATAATCTCGGAAAAACCTCCGAATATACAAACCACATGGTTTTCCTTTCGAGTTGCTACCTCTTCGTGACAGTAGACCCTATTACTACCGCTATACAGTGGCAGCTTGAGTTTTGAGAGAAAACCTGGAAGCGCTACTCCAAGAGAATGAAAGGAATGCATAATTCGTAGGTTACCAGCGAAAGGCTTCCACCTGGCAATCAACCCGCGGGCGAAGTGAAAGTGCCGAGAATTTTTCCGTGTTTCGTGGTGAAGCTGAATGAAATGTTTGTTGTTTCTGCCTCTTAGGAAATTCCTCATCAATCAGACACGAAGGTAGAAGTTACGACAACATTGACTCACCCTGTATGTGCTCGTTTTCTAATCCTGAATACGAGATCCACGGCATTCGAAAACGGAAATGGACGTTATCTGTAGCTACCCTTCATTTAAAGACAGTTGAAAACCATATTTCCACGGTATTAAGTTCACGAATTCAGTGAGGAGTTCACAAATCATTGGAAAATTCCTCATTCATTGGACATTTCACAATTAATTATTTAAACAGTTTTATTTCAACATGGGCAGGCTGACACCAATGGCTCCTGTGGTTTGGCCATGTTTTGAATTTCTCGTTCTACAACCTTTTTAGTAGCACTCCCTTCTGATCTTCTTCGAATCTCGCCATTTTCCAGGGATCTATCAATTTTTAGGATTCAAGTATGGCGTACTTTGGAAACGGAATTTAAGAATTCGCAACGTTGATTAGCGGAAGGACCTGAATTCGTGAGGTTTTGAGGGGTGGAAAATTGTCTTTGAGGTGCTTTTGGAAACCAAACAAAAAGTGTGTAGTCTCGCCAACTGTTTGGAAATTTTTGTGGGATGGGTTGATCAACATTCAAGTACGTTTCATGAGAGAGAAGAACGTCTACTGCGAATCTTCTTGGAACATGTAGGTAAAAGCATGCGGTTAATCTAGAAATAGGATGGAAACTTCATTTCTGTGGTAACAGTAGAAACCTGTGGTATTTGCGGTGAATCTGGAACTCATTGTAAAGTCCGGATTCGTAATAGAAACCTCCCTATACCTGTACCCTCTACCTATTGTACTCTAACCACGACGGAGCTGGCGAATCGGTGAATCCTCACTAACCACGTCAATAGCCTTGCATTTCGAATAAAACTGGCAGAATCGAAAAAGAAGGGTCACAACAGAGGAAAAAAAAATATGGAAAAACCGCGATAACCTGTCTATACAAAACCCCAACGGACGTGTAAAAATGATAACGAAACGGAAGCTTGGGGGTTATTTCGATAACCCGGAGCTTTAAAATACACTTGTTTCCGTTCCGAGAAAAGCTCCGTTCCATTCTAATACTGATTCGACAAGCTATCTACAGAAAACGGCACGGACGGATGAATAACTACGGTTGGATAACTTTCCATTGTGCGTGAGTCTAATATTTAACTTTTTTTCCTTTAAAAAATGAAACGGGTCTTAAGCTTCACCTCTACAGGTTGAATAAAATGAATGAACGGTGAGAAAGATTAGTTACCAGCGTCAGTTCTACAATAAATTTCTCTCTTGAGGCGTATTGTCTCATTATCTTGGCATGTGAGAATCAACCGTGCAGAAGTGGTGCAACAAGTGGAAATTACTGTCAAATGATGAAAATGGTATATTCCCAGGTGAATAGACAGCTCACAAGACAGTCGTTCCTACATATTTATACCGTTTATGTGTAAATGGGCTCAAATCAATTGATAAGGGGTAGCTCCTTCAGAATTGGCCCGCAATGTGAATGATGAGTTCAGAGGGTGGTTTTCCCCAGTTAATGCGGCAATCACCACTGAAGGAAAGGTCGAACTACGTGTATCTCCAGCCAATCAAATACAAAGTAGCCTAAGTGCCTAACTTTGGGTATTCAAAAGATTTCTCTGGATAGGCACGTTATTCCCCTGAATCCTTCAACTGTCTTCAATCGTTGTTCTTCTACTGGACTTAACTCTTCGTAACGGCAATTTGTCAGGTTAACGTGGCAGTATTGGCAGTACCAATCAACTCCCTGTTGACAACCGACAACTTACTGGTCCGGAGGACGTAAGCAGCAAGATTCGTGGCTTGTCACGAAGGCTTAGGGTTGACCTCCCAATAGGCGGAGAGCGTGTTGTGCGGTTTGGTGTGGTTTCATGAACTGCTTCAACCCCAAATGTGTAACGGCGAGAGAATCAACCTGCCGTTCTGGTAAATAAATATGAATCAATTGAGTCAAAATAATGACTCACCCATTAAGAATCGACCCTGTTCAACTCTGAAAATATATTTAAAATCTCGACGTTAAACCAAGACTCAGAATAGTTTGTGTGGGGCTCTGAAGAAGAAATGGTTATACCTACACCCTAGAATTATCCCAGTGAGTTCAGCAGGCCCATCTTCAAACTCGAATTTTCGGATGTTTAATAATTGGTAACGTTATTGCGTGATCAGGGGCTTTACGAAGAGCCCAAACTCCACTGTTGTACGTTAAGTCAATTTCCCAAATGTTGGCCCACCCCTGAAAATAATTTTTGGCAGGTTCAAATCGTTGGGACATTATCAATGTTGATATTTCGGCGAACGAAATTTAAAAAAAATATTGCGAATAATACCTGCCAACCACATGGGTTAACCTAGCAGGCTGGAGCCTTGATCTTATTATCATGTTGACACACTGAAGGGGGGCTTTTATCAGTCAGCTGATGATAGGGTGAACTCCCATTTTTCCCCTACTTGCCTATAAGATGACCTTTGGCCAGAAACTTCAACTGGGTTTTTGTGATCTCTGGTACCTAGGCTTATGGGATATCATTTTCTAATAGATGCTGGATGATGAATTGATTGAAATGGGTCCGAGGCACCCGGTGTTCCCTTCATTTTATCCAAGCTACTGGTCCGAGGAATAACCTACTTCTGCGAATGTATTTGCAGCGTTTTTCGTTAAGTTAAACGTTCAATTCACCATTTGGAACTGTGGAATTGTCGTTGCAACTTGCTGTTGAGCTGCACCAAGTAAGCTCGAAGTGACTACTGTGAGCAAGCTTAGACAGGTTCTATCCCTTCCCTATTCAGTAGTCCATTACTGCCACCATGTTGACTGGGTTTGAAATGATTTGACGCAATAATTCCCTCAAAGCCGAAATAATAATTCCCTATGACCTATGAGTAGCGTTGGCCTCCCACTCCACTCACTTCTTACAATCGATTATCCGCAAGAGGCCACAACAATCGATTCAAGGACATTGGAAACAATGCATTTGTGAGAGAAATTGATGAATGTTTGTCATGAACGTTTCCTCGCTAATTTCGGAGTACATTGAAAAATTTGGTGCACTTGTGGCTCACTTTTCATAAAAATTAGGTAAATAGGGCTGATAAAGAAAATATTCCAACTGCTCGACGGTGGCGCTTTACATCGAGGGGTGCCCAAAACTTCCAACTTCGATCGTTGAGTTACGAATTCTCGGTAGAAAATTGTAGAAGATGAGGAACCACGCTGAGGCTTTTAATAAACAGCCAATGAGCCCGCGAGAAGTGTTCTAGTTTTGCTGTAAAAGTTGGTAGACTTTAAATGGGGTCGCGCGTGTGTTGAGTCTTCATTTTCTGCATCATGCAGTGTTTTTGAAAGAATCCCTTGGTGGAAGTTCTCGTACTGTAAGAGAGGAAATAAAGGGGAAGTTCCCGTTGAAAACTCATATAGTTGAACCTTTGATCCCGTTATACCCTTAGATACCTGTCATGAAGGTGTGCCGCTCTCTACGGTTTTAATGAGCAACTCAACTCTAATATATAATTTCTCCGTAGTGTATATAAGCCAAGTTCTGGATCAATTACCCCTCGCCCATCGGAGCATTCGCAACTTTGATTAAACTCATAATACTTCGAGCTTCCTGTTTCCTCGAGCGATTTAGAGATAAATCAGTTTAAACTGAAAATTAGCTGCCGACCTAAACAACGCGGCTTCATCATCCTTTTCGTTCACGAATTGACGAAAGTCTTCAAGCGTTTAAACGAGTTGAGAAGTCTATAACGAACTTGGTGATTAGCTAAAATGGAAACTTCGGCCTCAAGAGACAGCCATTGATTGTTGTTTTTCAGTTTCCACAACATTGAGGAGCGCCATAATCGGAAACACCTGCAAACAAACCTTCAAAGTTCCTTCAAGTTAAATAATATTGTACTTTTTCGTGTCAAATCCAAAGGTTTTTCCAAACAAATTCAACGTAATCACGAATTCAGGCTTTTTCTGTAACTGTTGTGTGAGATTTAATTGATTGTTTGTTCAATGTTAATTATGTATGAACGATACACAAGGCTGTATTGTTCCAACATAGAAAATGAACATTCAAGCTCATTTTATGAGTTTAGGCTAAAAAAAATTTCTCACCAAAACTTTTTATGAATTAGTAGATTTAAACTCGTAAATCTGGCGCGGCTTTTCGAAAGAAAATACGGTCGACATTTTTAGGCCGCCTAAACCGATCACGAGGGTCCGTTTATAAATTTTCCCCGTGTAAGCATTAAAAGGAGGTGTTCATTCAGATGTGGGGAAGCCCCAGTCAGCACGAAGTATTTGGGCTCGTTTTGAACTTACAAACATTATTATATCCGTGATTTGTTGCAAAAATCGCTAAATGTACTATTCAGAATAGGTTTTCCACCCTATCACTTCTATTTCCTTAAAAACCAAGTTTTACCCACACAATTAAATCATACACGATTATTAATGGCTCTGTTAAAATCGTTCAATTATTCTTCTCTTTGTGATAGAACCGTTTTTTCCTTCACCTCATTCCACTCTCGACCTTGATCAAATCGATATGTCTAATTGAATGACCAAGAGTGGAACTCGCTTATCCAATCAGTATCACCGTATAACTAATAACAGTATTTGAACGGTAAGTCGAAGCTAAAGCCATTTTCCGCTGTCTGAAGTAGGTTCGTTCGGCGAGACGTTGAGACTAAATTGGATCGGGTTATCAGCATTGAAACTTAACAGCACGTTGCTTGACGTCGTGAATTATGTTTTTACTCAGCTTCCACCTAACTGGAGCGAACTAATTTTCTAACCTTGCCAGGAACCGGATACATTTAACTCCGTCGCTTGTACCTGAGTAATTCTATCTTCTAGGTATTGTATCAGGTATTCCCTCTAGTTATACTACATATTATTTTATCTATCTATCGAAGGATCAATACGAGTTTTTGTCCGGGTTTTCTGTAAGCCGTTTGCAGCATCCGGGCGAGGTGTTCTAGAATCACGACATCTAGCGGGATTGTGGGGAAATTTGCTTTTCCCACCTAACTCGAATCATCGATTACACTGAACAAACTCGTACCTAAACGGTGTTGATTGCCTCGTTCTGTGACTGTCACAAACTCAGTTTCACCAAATCTTATAAAAAGGTCCTCGTAAAGTCCCGTATGTGCAAAATCGGGCAACAATGCCATTATTTTATGTAAAGAGTGAGTCAGAAAAGTTCCTGTAGGTCACTCCTTCACCTGGATTGTTCCCGCAAGGTAAATGAAGACAACAATCTTTTGTCCACGATTTACCTCTGAGCGGCCATTATAATAAAACCAATGCCCTGTCCACCCGTGGACGAAAGCCTCGAAAAATCCTGAAGTCTCAATGGCAGATCAATTGAGGTCCTTCAACTCTCGACGGTCTTGCGTACTTAGTATCCCACTGATTGTTTTGAAACCACCATTCACCCTCTTGAGGTCACTTGCCAGAACTTATGTTGACTGCACCGTAGAATGCTTCTATAATCTGGAGGACAAAATTCTCACATGTAGGTATCATGCATATTTGCATCCAAGAAATGAGTCCTCGTCCTCTCCCTAATCAAGTTTGAATGAGTTTTAAATAAATTTATCCTATAAAGAAAGTCTCGTGAAATAATTCGGTCTAGTTCAGGAAAAACATTTTGTCGATGTTGAACGTGGAACCTACACTTTGACAGGTCATGTTTACTTCGTTGGCTTCACAAAACTGTACTACCTCAAAAGAACTAATCGCACGTGTGTTCTCGCTGTAAATATAATTCGGTTCAAGTTGAAAGCTGAGTTTTGCTGGATATTGACTACCTTTTTGTTTGAAAGAAAAAGAGGAAATTTCGGTCGGTTGACACCTGTCACTCCCAGAACCTTTGGCGTCGTCTCTGAACACTAACCTAGTTTTAAAAAAACTGAATTGAGATTAAACACGAAATAAGTTTTAGCACTACCCAATTTATATAGGTGGAAATATAGCGGTCTACTATATAAATGAATACATAAAATATACACTTTTCATATGAAATTAACTGCAGAGAGTGCTGTTGAGTGAGTTGTAGAAACTCTTCACTAGAGTAAGAGTTAATATTTGCGTACTAATGAACTATCCTACAAATTAGCTCCACATACCTTCTGCGACTAAACGTGTCGGCCTCATAAAGGCCTCACGCTAAAATCCAGCTCGGTATGAAAGAAATTTAGTTTTTAGGGTCTATGGGTGGGCACTCACATGTATCCTTCGTCATGTTGAAGTTCGAGGACACGCATCATGTTTCAGAGCGGAGTGATAAATTGGCTGGACGTTACCTTTTAGACTCATGTGCAATTTTAAAATTTTGAAATTTTTTTATTCGTTTAAAGCTCCCGAACATTTCACAAGTCTTATGGGCATATTGCAAAAAGAAAAAAAAGCTTGAATTTCCATACAGGAGCTTCAATAAATTGTAAATACTTTGAGAGGGACTGTCTGACGTCCCCTTAAGATTGAGTCCGATGAGGCCACTCGCCATGTTATAGGATGTTATGATAGACTGGCTAGAAGTTACCTTTTGAACACCCTCATCTGTGCCTGCCTCCAACCTGCATAATCTTAGAGTTTTTTTTTTTAAATATTTTATTCTAGAAAATTAATAATACATAATATTTTCCTTATTAATTAAATGGAACATACCCCGAAACCATAGGAGAATCCTGTGCGGTTCGAGGCCGTTCCAACAGGGCCTTTCACTATGTTACAGGCTGGAGCGTTAAATTGGCTGGAAGTTACCTTTTGAACTCTCTCAACTGTGCCCGCCTCCATCTGGCAACATGTTCAAGTGACAACATGCCCACTCGCCATGTTACTGGGTGTTGCGATAGACTGACTAGAAGTTACCTTTTGGACACATCTGCGCCCTTTCGTGGGGTAAGATCAAGTCCAGAGAGGGCCACACGCCAAAATGGAGATGTGCGTGGTATTTTAGCCAGAAATTTAGCTTCCAGAGTCACACCACCATTTTTCCAAGTTTCGGCGATCTTGGCATGTGGGGTGTTTATTTCGACTAAATTTTGGACGCTGAATCGATTGAAATGAGTCTCCATGTTGCTGGTCTGAGGAATAACCAACCTCTGTGAAGGAATTCGCAGCGTTATTTATTTGCGTTCTTTTGTAATGGTTTTTAATATTGGTTTCCTCGTAATTGTATGTTTGGGTGGATAATTGTGATAAACACCAAAACGTCGCTCGCATTTTTGGCTTGTAATTTGTCGTTCTAGATAAGCTCTGACAACGTACGCTTAAATTCCATTACCCTCGACAGCCAAGGAAGTCTAAGAAGTCTTTCAGTCATTTGGCCGCAGACGTTTGCTTTCCCACTTTCGCCGCCGTCTTCCAAGTCACATTGGGCGAAAATCCCCCTCCGTCGCTGCGGATTGTTCTCTCAAATTGCCACACACCTTAACCCCCTCCCCCCTGTACTGTAGCACCCCCTCGAAACCAACCTTCCCATCCCGCCGCTCCGCCTCCAAGTCCGGCTACTTTGCCGAATACCGAGAGCATGCGCCGGCGACCTCCCTGACCCCACATTCCTTCAGTAACCCGCCCGTTGCCGCCCCTGAGTGTCGCTCTCCCGCGTCGCCTCGTCTTTTTGAAAAAGTGCATTCTTTTGTATTTTGTAATTTTTTTCTAATTAAAAAATCAAATTAGTGAATTTTTTGTGATCGAAGTGTAGTGTGGTGCTCATCAATGGTAAATCTCTCATCACTCTACAACATCGTCCTCACGAAACTCAGGCCAAATTCATTTATCGTAATTTATACTGTTTACGATCTTGATTTCGACCATTCAAAATGATTGTGTTCTACTCAAATTCCTCAAACAACTTGGTTTCAAATGATGTATTATTAGACATAATACGTACATATTTCAACGACATTTTTCTTTCGCAGGAAAGTTGATTCAGGTAGCAAAATGTCTAAAGATGTGAAAAAAAAATCCCACAACTTGGGTTCAAATGATGTTCATTAGAGGTTCAATTTTTAATAGGACGTCTCTTGGTCACAAAAATGATGCACCATTTTACAAATTTCACATTGTTGGATCAAATTAGTGTGCGATAACTCCCTCAGGCATGCCACTTCATTACAAACTGCCCCTAAAATATTCTGGCATTGCACTGCGTCTGATTGAGTGGCTCAAAACCGACGTAATCCAATTTCAAAATGAAAATCACAATACCAGACGGGTGACGTCAGTTGTGGTTGACCATGTTTCAGTCGTGTAGATCGGTTAACGACTGTGCTGATTAGATCGGCAATGTTCCTATTATTGCTCTCAACTGTCTCGTCTCACATTACGAAGGTTATCTACCTTAGGTAGCCAACGAGAGGTTCTCACGTTCCAAACTAATTCAGAACTCCTTTTAAAGGGTAATAAAAGCGCTTGTGCAAATTAAAACGTTTGAATTACTTTCGTGGAATGAGCGCAGGTTAATTTCACGATCATTGGTTTTACTTAACAGAAGAAAAGTGCCTCAAAACATCGGTAAACGTAATGGTGTTTTCCCTCAAGGTGTACGAAGATCTGTTAAGCGAAATAGGAATGATAGCTATTGTGTAATGCCATCAACCATACCTTTCTGTGTAATAATTTCCGCCAAATTAACGTTTTTTAATGAAAAATCTTCCCTCAAAACTTGATATTGCTCTATTCTCAAATATTTCTTTCCGCTCTACGACATTATTGAGTTCTGATTTCAATTTTGTAATTGCATAAAGGCAAATTAAACATTTAAGAAATATCGCGGTACATTTGCAATGTAAAGTTTCTGACTGTTTTAAAGAAACATTCGAATTTTATCGTTTTTTGAATAACTTGCGGCCAACTTGCTGATTCCAAGTGAATTTTAAGGAGAAATTCGCATTTGAGGGTGAATAAATAATAAGCTTTTGTATAATTTTCACTGCAAAAACATCACAAATCAAAATGTGGGAAATTTTCTGCTTATATTGTCAAAAATGTTGCTGAAACACTTTTACAGCTCAACTGCCTGAAATTAAAACTGCTCTGTGCAATGATTTTTTGATTTTATTTCGGCAAGAAACTAATTAAAATGAAAAACAACTTTTCAAAGGAATGTTTTCCTGCGGAGTTTCATCGACAAATATCTACGTACAGTACCGGAGGAATCTCGTTATCGCCTTCCAACGTATCCGTTGAAATTTGACGATGAATCTTCCTCGCTTTTGGACCGCCATCAATTCATATTCTCCAACAGTAAATGTACCTGGGAATTCCTCTACGCGTGACAACATTCTGAGTTATGTCGGCTTTTGGCCCGCTCTATTTGCCAACCCGATCCTTCGCTTTGGCCCACTTTCGTGGCTAAATATTTGCCAAGCGGATTGATGAGTGAATAATCCGTGTGTGTTGTGTTTTGTGAGTTACAGAGGAATTATAATACTTTATTCACAAACGAAAAAGAGCACAAAAAACTGAGACAAAACGGGTTTTTGTGTGATCGTGTTATTGGGGAGAGAAATAAAAAAATACGCTTGAAAAGTGGATCGAATTAACTTCAAACACGGTCCAAACGTCACGATTCAAACAACAATACAATGTCATGAGGTAAAACACTGCAAATTCCTTCAAAGGAGTTGGTTATTCCTCAGACCAGCAGCCTAGAGACTCATTCCAATCGATTCAGGGTTCGAAATTTAGTGGAAAATTATATCCCTGACGCCTAGGGAATCAGAAATCTCAAATACACACGTTCGAAATAGGTAGATTAATACACATTCTGACCCATAACCTCTTTCAGGGAGTGCCAATCATTCCGGGACCCGTCTCATTGGATTCAGCGGCCAAGATTTAGTGAAATGATACCCCGCACGCCTAGATCGCCAAAAAATCTCGATAATCCATTTCTCGAAAAACACATTTTGACCCCCCCCCCCCCCCCCCCAAAAAAAAAAGTACCGAATTTTCAGGGAAGGAAAACTGAAATGTATATGGTGGTTTTGACAACCCTTATGTCGGAAAGTTCGTTTGTTACCGAGGGCTGTAGAGACTCAAAACACGCATATTCGACAAAACGGACTGTTCTTTTGACATTACAATGAGAAGCATCCCGCGGTTTCCAGTTCCCTGTGATGTCACGTTACGAAAGAGGATGAATACGAGTAAATACGTGCTTTGGCCTCAGAATTTTGGATTTCCCTCTTCTCGCCAAACTGGTTACAACCCGATCCAATACTCGCAAAGCGTTGTCCCTCGTTTGCTCAAATGCACGCATTCAGATTCCAAATATGAACTGTAAAGTAATGTAAATAGACTTTTCAGCCGGAGGCTCAACGCGTAACACTTGAAAATGTACACGTATGTGGGCAGCGGTTGTAGATACGCATAATTACTTCAAACGAGAATCGACTGCGACTTCGGTAAACGAACCAGTTATGCAAAAAGCCAATTCCACGTTCAGACGGGTTTTAACTGAAGCTTTTCAGCAAGTGTCCGCCCTTCAGTGGTTTTGTGTAAATTGAGGGTGTAACCCGTTTAAGCTTGACTACACTTTGCTCAAACGCGTACATCGTTTTGTTCATTTGGACGGCCTTACGTGCACGGAATGCAGCGGTTGGTTTTTTTTTTTTCGCTGAATTAAACTAAACGAGACGCCTAATAAAACCTGCGGGATATTTGTGTACGTTTTGCAGATTTTAAATTCGAAATGTCCGCCGACTGTGCGGATAAACAAACCTATAATGATCCGGAAGGTCTGATATTTCGTGTACAAGGTCCTCCTGGACCCTAGTTTGCTTAACTCACCTTCATCTCAATCGGTCAAACAGAGGCAGGATAATATGTTGAATATAAATATTTGAAAATTGATTTTTGAGATTTCTGGGGGCTGATGAAGTAGAAGATGAAGAGGAAGAAGAAGATGATGAAGACAACTAGCTGGCGTTGGCCTGTAGAGCGATAGGATGAAATTACCTTACGGAGGCTTATTAGTCACCAATTGGGGCTCTTGGCGACGTCATTATGCACCAAATTCACCGCCGCTCCGTCGTTAATACGGTAATTAGTCTTCTTAAAAGAAAATTTGTGAATCCTAGCTGGCGTTGGCCTGTAGAGCGATAGGATGAAATCCCCTTACGGAGGCTTATTAGTGATAAATTAGAGCCCTTGACGACCCCATCATGCACCTAGCTCATTGTTGAATAATTATCCAACAACATAGTACATTGGTTTTTCTTTACAGCATACAATTTTTTCTTCAATTCAATACGTACCATTTTACCTATATAAATTGTTAATTTGTATTTACAGGCTGAAACTAACAGCGTCCACATAACATGTTCATTTGCCTATTTACGTAATTAGTTTTATCTACAACCCACAGGATTATGTTTTACCGAAAATTCATAATTTTCATCCCAGGGATGAAATGTTATAGTTGCATAATTGATTTCAAATAGAAGAACAACTAACAACTTGTAGGCAAACACACACATTCACAAAACTCCTCCACAAGGGGATTTACCCTGTTCCCCAAAGCTGACGTCAGCTGGGACCACAAATTCTCTTCTCAGGAAACTAATTGTACCTTGTTAGTGACAGTGTGGTGGTGAATTTGGTGCATAATGACTTCGACAAGAATCCTAATTGATCACTAACCCTATTCTCCGCTGGGGAATCCTATCCTATTCCCCGCAGGCTCAGCCCCACCAATTTTCCTCTCAGGACACTAATTACCATATTAGCGACGGTGCAGTGCCAAACTAGGTGCATGATGACGTTACCAACAGCCCCAAATTGTCACTAATGAGTCTCCGCAAAAGGATTTCACCCTATTGCCCGTTGGCCAACGCCAGCTAGGACCCGCAAATTACCTTCCCAGGAAACAAAGTGACCCTTTTTTGATAGTAAATTGATAAAATTTGTCTCTTCAGGCTCAGGGAAGAAAAATTGGGGATGAGAAATTACCCGTAATGGTTGCTATTCTATATATGAATTCGTCACTTTGTACAAGGATTTGTAGAAAGTTGTTTTTAAACCGGTTTTTAAATTGTATGGAAACTTTGTGCTATAAGAGGATTTCACAGAAAATTTTGTACAATGGTGGAAGTTTCGGCCGTAAATGTTCAGATTGTAGAGTTTTGGACTCTGCACGAACAATACACATAACACTTATATTTCGATGGGAAAGAGGGTGCTAGAAGTTGTCTGGTATTCAGGACACGTCCCCTCAATGCCCCCAATTCAGTGGCCCAAGAAAACGACTCAATTTCAATTAGCGCTCACGGCGGAGCGAGCTCAGTGTTTTCTATTGTGCCCCGCTCGTGCTCCGGTGAGCTACACTTATCTCCATTTACTCTACCCCAAAACAAGGGCAGGGCACTTGATGAGCACCCTCCCGAGCATCCCTTGTTCGAGCTGGCCGACAAAGGGCTGGGTACCCGACCTCCTAGTGAAAACACGTCCTCGGCTTTTACCGTCGCCACTTTCACACTCGATCGTTCGGCGGCTATCACCGTACATCCCAGGTCGCCATTCTTTCCAACCCTTCCCACCCTTAGATTGTTCTTCAAACGATAAAATCGAGTGAAATAGCTTTAGCCGGACTCTTCAGGGTAATATTGTACCTTGTTAGTGAATGCTTACGGGTCCTGTTTTAATGCGATTCCGTTAGAGAACTTGACCCAGTAAATTTTATGTTTCCGCTGTTTCAAACTTGTATCTACACAGCAAAAACACACACATAAAATCCTTAATTTAATGAACAAATAAAAATAAAATGAATAAACAGTCAGAAATTCTAAAAATTACGTTTTATGGTAATCGCTGAGCTTCAGAATGGGGGAATTTCACAATGCCCCCCAGATCAACCCGGTAAGGACCCACCGGTAATCTTCCCCAAAGGTTTATCTCCAAAGGCTACGTTATTGCACAAAGTCGGTCTAGTTATTGCGCCACATGCCCCATGTCGATACCAGCGAAGTTCCGCAAGGGGATTGATTACAAAATTGACCATTCTTTGACCCTATCGCTGCCTCCAACTCGTGACATCACACGGTGGACACTCAAGCCAAACATTGCATCCTTGAACAACGGCATCATCCAGTGGAAAACCCCTTCGTGACACATGCGAAACCCCATGGCATTTACCGCCCCTCCGTGCAACCACAATGGAGGGGGTTAATCCCAATCACTACCCTCTTTTAGCCCACCACACCAAATTTAACCATACAATCGAATTTCCGCATCATTTTACTTGACTTAACCCACTCGTGACGCTACCAAAAGGATACCAGTCAATGATTTTACCTATGTTTTTCTTTGACTCTGGAAATGATAAAAAGTTTCAAAATTTTTGATTGCTTTACGTGATTTTTTCTCTCTGAAATGTGCTTTTTATGTTTGAGGAAAATATTTATGTATGAATCACAATTTCACCCTCGAGAACGACTAACAAAAGAAAAGTTTGTTCACTTTGAATGTTATCCCACTTGAGTTGGGTCGAAGGGAGGGCCGCGTACCACTTGAGAGCTGACAAGGTTCGGTAAGTAGCGGTTTCGTTCGAGATACCTAACACTTGTTCAAGAGCTGCCGATCCAACGATATTTCAAAACGTTGAGTGACAATGATGTTGAGCAGTGTAAAGAGTAAAGTGGTGGGTTTTCAAGAGGATCGGGCTGTCGTTAGAGGACGCAGTTGAGCGCTGAGTGTGAATCCCGAGAGTCGAGCACCAAACGCGTTTCAACATTTTGGATAATTCGCGTCACCTACTCGACAACAGCTAAAGGCTGTTGAAGTGGTCGCATTGCGTCTGATTTCAGGTGCTGATAACCCTCGTAGAAGTGAGTAACCACTCGACATCCTGCTGATGACTGCGGATGAGCTCGGACGTGGAGGTCTTTTTGTGTGAAATGCTGTCAGAATAATTCGGGTCGGGATCGACAATTCAGTGACACTGGAAATGGTGAAAGTTCGTGTAATGAAGTACCAACCTGTTGAATAGAAGAGCGGACAACTACTGCAAGAATTGTTTCGTTTTAGGCAGCGAGTTCACGAAAGATGGAGATTTCATGAAACCATTCGAATAATTGCGTCAAGCATCGTTCTATATTTTTCTGTGACAAACTGCAAAGACACCATCCTTTTTGGGCCTCTGATCAGCTGAGATTTCAAAGTTAGGTTTGTATGGATTTGGCTCTGAAAAATCTTCAAAATAATCGTGGTATTTTCAAGGTTTTGTAAAAGTCGTATTTCGTACCGGCACATATTCAAGGGTCATTTTTCATGTTATTTTGAACTCATAATTCATCAAAATGTGTTTCAGTATGTTGATTGACGGGTGTCAAAATAATATTTCATAAAAATAAGTAAATCAACGGGCAGAGATTTCTAAAAAACACTGTTTTGTAACCAGAAGAGCTTCAGAGTATGTTTTTCCCGAAAATCCCTCAGGTTGGGGTGAAAATCCACCCTAGAGTATCTCCCGTTTGACGTCGATTTGAAGGCTACGTTATTGTGTAATGGCGTCGGTAAAGGCTCCGCCGTGCAACAGCGACGTCCGTGTCGATGCCAGCGAGGATCCGACGATGATTCCCTTTTTCTGCTGACGCCATGGGTAGATTGATCATTTTTTGACCCTGCAACTGCCTCCACATTGTGAAGTCACACGTCTTTGTGACACATGCGAAACCCCACGGCATTCACCCATCCCCTATTTCAATCTATTCAGCGTCCAAAATCCAATGAAAAATGATACTCCACATGCCTAGTTTCAAAAAAATCCAGAAAATTATTTTCAAAAAGCACATTTTCACCCATGCCCTCCCCCATGTTGGGCCTAGAAGAGCAGAAGAAAAAGGTTCCTGACCAGAATATTTCAAATTTTTTGAAAAACACACATGGAAAGTCAAAATACCACGGCCTCGGGACAATCGGAGAGATCTACATCTGGCATGAACACTGTTTGACTGAGCCCCAGCAGAGGGCTGGCCAACGTACAGAAAATAATGGGCAAAAACCGTCACAGAAGCTTTTAAATCATTTGAATAAAGATAGCAAAAGTCAGAAAGCACGAAGGAAAATTTATCTGGAGGTGAAACGTTCGTTCTGTATGGATATTTCTATAAGGTAAAACACCTTGTGTTGATCACAGCTCAGTGAAGTCGAACGACAAAGAGATAATTTCCTTTTGTACCATTTTCTACGGCTTGGGAAGTCAGATTCAGTCAAACGGATCGTCCTGTTGTGAAGAAATCAGTCTTTGTCCATCGTCCATTGTATTTGCCGCGAGTGGAATTCAAGAACAACGCTTTCGTCGTCGATCATAAATTCGAGAAAAGAGAAAACGAGGCCGTTGTATTTCCATCGTATCAATCATTGGCTTTATATTTTTTTCTTTCGAAAACGACGCCGCGAACTGGTTTAACTCACCGCTATAAATATTCAGGGATTTGACGAGTGAGTCGTGGTTTTCCGAATAATGAACCGTCCACACCCTTAGGCGTTTTTTTTTTTTTAATTTTTTTTTTTTTTATAAATACTCCTATTTCAAATGCGCGCGGCCGCGAAAGGTGCTCGGAGGCAATATGGCTAATCGACTGTATTCAATCACCTGATCGCCGTCTCGTGTGTATCTATCGTACGAGTGGTATCCCCTGTGATGAGTGGTTGAGTGGGACTTGTTGAGAGCTTTCCATTAATATTATTCCCCGAACGAGTTGGTGAAAAAAAAGGAAAATCCACAACAGAAATCAGCAAGCGACGAGATTTACCATCATTCACCTGAAATTTCGTTTCGGTTTATTTTTCCATGAATAGTCAACTTAATTTTTCACACCAGTGATCAATACTTCCAATCTGCCCCCAAATCTGACAGTTTGCGTTTCAAGATGTCCTAATAAAAAATGCTTTAAATTCTTTCGGAGGGGTTGGTTATTTCTCGGACCAGGAGCATGGAGACTCATTCTAATCGATTCAGTGTCCGAAATTTAGTGGAAAATGGTACCCCGCACGCCTATTTGCCAGAAATCTCGAATAATAACTTTCAAAATAGGTAGATGGATACCCATTTTGACCCATAACTTTTCTCGATCAACGCAGTTTTTGGTTTTAGTAGAAAATTTCTTTCAAATTTAAAACATTGGTCAGGGACCTCTTCCCGGCAGTAGTTGTTCCTCGAAACGTTACAGCCCAATCTGCCCGAACCGGGGTACTATTGTGTTCTTTCAAAATCTCAATTATTGGGATGTTTTTGGGACTAGGCGCATTGGGTATCGTTTTTCTTTACATTTTGTACACGTTAATCCGTTAGACTAGGAAATTAACCACCTGTTTAATTTTTTCATGTTAAAAGTAAAAACGAAGCTTCTGCTACCTAGTTTTGGTTGCAATATACTTTCTAAAAAAATTCTGTGATAATAACATTCAGATTCATGTAAAATAATTATGATTAATCAAGTTGCCGAGGGGAATTCAGTCACATGTCAGGTGGAGGAGTTCATTGATGTGGTGTGAGAAGGCGTGGAAGAGAACCTACCCTTCTACCTACTTCTCCATCAAAGTGTGTGAAAGTCCTCATCGTTTTTTGGGGGTAGAAATTAATCCAAAAATTTCAAATATTGTAGAAAATGGCTTTTGACATTTTTGTAGACTAAGACGCATGGGGTCTGATTTACCTATAAATTTTGGGCGGTCGATCAGTTGGGACTTTTCGTCCCGATCAGATCAAATTCGGGGAGGGTGGAGGGTAAAAATGTGGATTTCGAGAAATGTATTTTCGAGATTTTTGGTACCTTGGAGTGTGGGGTTTTATTTTCCACCAAATTTGGACGTCGAATCCAATGAAACGGTTCACGGAACGATTGGCACCCACTGGAGGTGGGTTCGGGTCAAAATGCTTACCTATCCATCTATTTTGCAATTTGTTTTTGAAAAAATTTGGGTTCCTGTTTCAAATATGAAGGTTAGTATCAATCGCACAAGGTTGCGACGTTGCGTAGTCGCGCAAGGTGCGCCAATATGGTATTGGTGAACTCGTGGGATACCTTGTACCCACTAACTTGTTCTTTTGCGTGGAATAAGTTTCTTTTGAGGAGTAAATGAGCCCAACGACCAGCTCTTCGTCCTATGGTTCACTTACGAGCAGGCATACGCTGCCAAATAACTCGTCGTAAGATATAAAAGTCGTTGATAATTGTTCAAATTATTCGCCAGACATTTCATCTTGCCCCGACCATCCATTTTCCTCTGTCTTCCGGTAGTTTTTTAAAAAAGAGTAAGTTTTTCTTGTGAGCGCGCCAAGAGTCGATTCGAATGAAAATAGTCGGGCTCAGTCCAACGCCATCCCTGACCTCAAATGTTACTTTAGTTTATGACATATTGCTCAGCACTTTCCAGACAATGGGCTTCTCGCCAAGTTGTTGGTCGTCCTGTATTTTTCTCTTCGGCTCCCGTCTTCGCTGGATGGTGTGAAGGTCATCCAACCCAACAACCCAATCGGGTTTGATCCAATTCATCACTGCCTTGTAAGATTTGTTTAAAAAATTGGCTTCTTTCTGGCTTCTTCATTCTTTTGAAATAAAGCGTTTGAAGAAAAAAATTTAATTTAATTTAATTTTGCTCATCAATTTTAGCCTGAATAGTTTGTTATAAAATGTCAGGTTTCATGACGTTGAATGTGCTGCTGAGGCGCACAAGAATTGTGACTCTAATCACATATGTTTGAACGGCGGTTGAGTGCGATTGAGTTTGAATTAATGGGCTTCTCGCGTAAACGATATAGGGAGTGAGCAAGGTACGACGGGCCATTACCCGCTACCACGCCATCAACCCCCCCCCCCCCCCCCACCATCAACCTTACCACATCCCAACCCAGTTTCTTCATCAAACCTTTTAGTGACCGTCGGTTTATCACCGTCATAAAATCAATTGACCGGACCGACCAAACGATAGCTTATCGTGAAATAAATAGAACGAGAATGAGGTGGGTAAGGTGGTGTGGGATAGCAGCAGTTTAGTCCCTCAAGCGGCTTAACGGTTAAATGGCTACCTGTGACCTCAGCGACTTCCATAATCTTCATCGCTTTTGGCCGAAAAGCTGGGGCAATATACGGAAAATCGTATGACGTCGTTTGGCTCGATTGGCGCCTGAATATCGAACAGCAAGAACGAATTGAAAATTGATCTTGGACTGGAAACCATTCACGTATGGAAATTCGGCAATTGGTATAGCGATCAATGGTGGATAGAAAGAACTGCTAATTCCTCCACAAGGGTTGATAACTCCTTAGAGCAGGAGTATGGTGGAAACTTTGAGTGGGGAGTGTTTTGGACACTTTCTATTCGATTCAGCAAATTCACTGATGAATTTGTATTGAATGTTGGACGCTAGATCAACTTTTTTGTATGAAAACGTAGGTTGATTATTCAATGAATTACCAACGTAAACGAACCAAAAGAAAAAGAGAACAGTGGGTTTATAATATTACTCAACTCTGGGTATAACTTATAACTTATAACTCAAGAAACAGGCTAGAAAACTGTAACAACACTAGCGTGACAACAAGATTCCGTATCATTTTTGGCACTGTAGCAGAGGCAGAAAGTTAGCATCTTAGTTTGCTCGCTCTATCCTCCGGTTTTCCTTACAACGACTGAAACAAAACAAACAACTGCAAAAGCTTTCAAATTGTTGGGCCTAAATGAAATGAAGGCCTGAATTTTTCTGAAATCTTGATACTAATTCACTATTTCTTCGGCGTTTTGATGTTGAATTTTGATAGAAATAAAGTTCGTGCTTGCATTGTCTTGTCGGGGTTGCTGGTAACGTTATTTTCAAAACTGTGTATTCAACACCTGACCCTGAACAACAATTCCCTCGTTTCAAATTACCTACAACACCCTGAAAGGATTCATGCAATTTTAATGAGTAAACAACTTTCCTGTTTCTCTCCATCTATAGTTTCTTTTTTGTAGTTGGCGGAACCTGAAGGTCGCTGCCTCATAATCCAACAGAATATGCACGAGTTCTTGATTAAATTCAACGGAAACCCGGCTGGCCGGCTCTCGCCATCCAATCTGCCGGGCTGCTCTTTTGTGGGTTCAACCATTCATTTCTCTCTCTGTTTTCTCCGCTTGTAAACAGTTTGTGTCTCTTGGCGAATCAACGCCAACACAATTCGTCGAGGCAACGCGCGCACAATCGGTGTTTAATGAAATCCGAATGGTCGGCGAAAAGCACTTAAGCCTTGAAAAAGGACGAGATCCCGTGAAATAAAAAGAGTTTCAACGGAGAGTGGAAAGACAAGTGGTTCAGGGCTTTGAGAAGACGTCATTAGAAGGAGGCCTAGGGGAGACGTGGAGCCTGTGCTCTTCCTCTTCGCAATTATCTCAGAGAGGCTTACCTTTAATAGAGCTTGACTTAGTCTCGCCGCAAAGACGCCCTCTGACGAATTTGGCTTTTCCGAGTAGCTCATTTCATGTTAGGAACCCTCCGACAAATTTTGACATATTGGTGGAAGAGCCACCCATTTTGAAAATTAACAAAACTGTCCCTTCCCCAATTAAGACATCCTCGTTATTTTCGATTTGGCCAACAATAATTAATTTGAAGTGATGAATTCCTCGTCAACAGATCTTAAGCTTCGTTCGGGATAGCCCACGATGAAAACAAAAAGGAAAGTAGTAAAAACTAGTTGACCGATTAACAATAATAGTATAAACCTAAGGGTACATAGATTAGAAGCAATATATGGAAGAAGAGGGTAAAGAGAAATAAGGAAGAAAGATGAAAGAAAAGGCAGGGGCGAAAAAGGTGCGTGTCGTTAAAAAATCCATTTAGGATGATTAAGATGTTCAATTACTGCGGTCGCAAATCATTCCAGAGTGCGCTGCGTGCGCAATCTAAGGTGAAAGGGCGTTCCAGAGTTGAGCCCCCGCTAAAGCTAAAGGTTCCTCGGAAAAATTCTCTTGTAACAGAGCTGGTTTACTTCCTAGATGAAATAATCGTAGTGTTTGTAGGGTCAATCACTAGCAGCACTGTAGGGGTGGAAATCTATTCGGGCCATTTCAAGACAAATGTTTCAACTCGCAATGACAAGTTTTTCTGCTTAAACTGAGTATAATTTACGTGTTTGGTCACAAACTCTCTACGTACTAATTCTTTTCCCCATGCTCCTGGCTCACAGAATAACCAACCCCTGTGAATGAATTTGCACTGTATGTTTTCCTTATCTAGGTGAACCTTTCTTATAACCATTTACATTATTTCTCCATTCTAAGGAACCAAATTGGAAACACAAAAAGACAAAATGCCTACAAAAACAGATCAGTACAGAAAATCTGTACATAAGACAACTAAAGAATACTGTAGGCCACAGACATGTTGGCGGTGACCTATGAGTTAGTTACAGTGGACAACCAGCAGGATTGCTGCAAACTGTATAATGTTAACAGAATGAATCTTCTGACTTAGCGTATTCTGCATAACAGAGTTTGTTGTACTTGTAAGTGAAAAGCTTAAGTTAACGTGCTAGAAATTTCAGTCAATTATTAAAAATCCCCCTTCAGGTGAGCTTTACTTAATGCCAGACAAAAATAAAAGCTTTTTCTTTGTTTTTACCGAGATGGTGAACATTTAATGAGATTTTCGAGCATACTATATAATTCAAGTATTTTTCAATGCTCATTTCATGCCAACGCTAACAAAGCTACTGGATTATTACGGGTGTATTTCCTTCAGAATCTATCGAAAAGGGCGAAAAAACATTCAAGCAGCGGTCCCGAAACATTGGCCGGTTGAAAGCGGTTTACTTGGGATATTTTGGTGATTATTGGGAAACTGTGTTGGCCATTGTCTACAAGAAAACCCTTTTTCCTTGGCGAGTCCAATCCATTATCCCCGCTAATGCTCACAAGTTCCATTGGGAGCAGCTGTTCTTCCAGGGAATACAATCGAGTTGAAACGTATCGTGATCCTCACCAATTAGTTTACTTACATTTTTAGCCGCAATACACATTGTCGGCGTTGTCGAACTAATCCTACAAAATTTATTTAATCAGGAATCCTTTATTTGGTTTTCTTCTCTATAGAGAAAGCTCGATTCGGTGACGTGGTATGTATTGCACGCCTTTTCACGGTTCCGGAATCGATTATCGTCGATTATTTTTTCAGCTTGAACCTTTGCCAATTGCGTCACTAATGAGGCTGTTAGTTTGTAGGATTTCAAGTATCCAACTCGTTCGTATTTGAAACTTTGGTAATTTTGTCCGCTCTGGCTACGACCTGCCAGGAGAGAAATGCCTCGAGGACGGTCCTCAGCGGTCAATCGATCTCCAGTTTGAAACGCTCATCCATCAGATCAACTCAAACAACAAATCTATAAGACAAAATAGGCAATGAATATTTATGAGGAATTCAGTTCGGGCGACGACAAAAAACCGCATTTATTCTTCCGTCAACAAAGGTCCTTCCGGGTTTCGGTATTAATCGAAAAAAAAGTGGACGCTAACTGTGAGGAAAAGGATTGCTGATTTGTATGCGCGGCGGGAATCGTCGAATGATGGAACAAACTTTCAAATAATAGAGAGTAGACAACTCCTGAAGGAAAAACATCCTAGAGGTCGGTGACCAAGGGGCTTCTTGTAACTTTTTCTTGACGCCAATATCGGATTTTCCATAAATATTCATTGCTTATTTTGTCTTGAAGATTTGTTGCTTGAGTTGATCTGATGGATGACCTTTCTCAACTAGCGGAACCGATTGACAGCTTTGGACGCTAGGAACGCGGAAAATTCATCTCTCGTGTCAAAAATGACAAGATTTTTGCATCATTCCGCTGAGTAATTGAGTGTGGAAAATTTTGATAATTATAATATTACATTAGTGTGAGAATGGTATCCACAATTTATTTCTAGAAAATTTCGTCTACTAACAAATTCTCGTCTAACGCCAGCCACTGCAGGACGTCCCCGCCATCAAAGGTTGACACTCCTTCCTCCTAGCCTGAGGCCTGGAAGCAGGGGTATATGAACCCAACTACAACTCACCCCTTCAGACAGTCCAGTCTGAATTCACATCATAGAAGAAACAAGCCCACCATTTATAGTGTGGTGGACAGCCACTGCTAGTAGCACTGAAGGGGGAAAACCACCACCATTTGGTTTTTTAGACTGTGTCAAGGCAAACATTTTAATCACAAGTTAGTTTTTCTGCTTTGAGTGAGCTGTATTGTTGAGAAATCTTTTTTTCTAGTTCTTTTAATCTTTGCCTCTACTGATATTGACTTTTGCTGAGTGCTCAGTTATCAATCTGAATGAACACCAGTTTGTCTGGTGGGTCAGTTGAACTTGGTATTCGTTACTGTCAATAATGGTCCCAGCTCTTCACCATTAATTCTCATAAAGAATAACCAGTCCAGCAGAACTATTCTAATAACTATTTGCATTGTATCACCATTTGAGGATTCCAATTGGGAGCAAGCCAGTGAGTAAAAGAAGACTGCAATGCCAACAAAAACAGATCAGTCTACAGAAAATCTGTACATAAGACAACTAAAGAATACTGTAGGCCACAGACATTATTGCGGTGACATATGTGTTAGTTACTATGGACAACCACCAGGATCGCTGTGGACCATAGGGGAGGTTTTAACATTGAGTGGACTGTCTGAAGTTTACTCTCACTCTTGCACTGCGATTTTATTTATTTTTGTTTGTTCACCAGAACCTCTTTAGTCATAGTAAATTCACAGTTGAAGCCTACAATTGCTGTACTCAGTGCTAACAGGAACCAACCTTAAATAGTCATATTCTGCCCATACACCTGCTTTTACACCCATTTCATTGTACAGCTGGTTTGTTGTCCGGTCTGTTCTCGGCGTTTCTGATGATATGATAATTTGATTGTGCATGGTCATTGCCACTACCACAGTGAAACTAAAACTAAGTATTTTTGGACTAACCATCGACCCTTGTGAGACGCTTGTTCGTCGACAAATTCCCAGAGAAACCGCCAAGTTTGGCTAACTAACTCAAATTGTTCTTGCGACGAAAGTTTTCACCGAAGCAATTATAATGTCATTTTGACGAAGACCGTTTAGTCTGATGATATTACAAAGATCGTTTTTGGACAAAGAGCCAACGTGGGAGCCAGTTTGACAACTTATCTCACAGGAATGATTTCACGAGACAGTGGAAAAGTTTGAGCCATTTGTTTTCTTCTGAAAAATATTTTAGAAATTGTTCATAAACGCAAGAATGTTCACCTGGGTGCTGAATAAAATCCTATCCATATTCTCTCTTCCCAGTTTTATCATATTTCTTTCATGCCTTTCTACTTGGGTTATTATTTTAACATATTTTTGAGAGAAAATTCCATCTTTACAAACTGTATGGATTAAGAGTGAGTTCTATAGTCCCCAAAGGAGCCTAGAAAGGAAAAGAAGTAACGCTACCTACTTACTTCTGCTACTTCTGACAAAGCAACTTGTATTCATCAAAGCTGACCTTTTCAAACGCTCTTTGAATCCTGGTGACGATTATCTACCTCGTCGACCTGATACAGTCATCACTTCACTGCCTTTTTGTGTGTTTACCTTCATCCCATCTCGCCATCTGAGTGGATGGACTAGAACTGCTGCCGATTTCAATGCCTCGAATCATCATCATGGTTCAATATAATGAAGAAAATCCTCCATTTCACTTGCCTTTCGCGTAACATGAAGTTGCATTCACATTTAAAAGCCATGATTTAGTTCTCGCGCAAGAACGGTGAAATGTTTAAAATGTAAGGAAACCCTGACATGGTTAAAGCCCGACGTGATGAGGAAGGACCACAGAAAAGTAAAAATAAACAGCGTCTGGACAGAAAGGATTAGGAAGTGAAGTGTTGGAAAAGGATTATCTCAGTCTCATAAGAAAAGCCAGTCGACGGTTTACTGTCAGTGCGGTTCCCTTTAGTTTTCTTCTGTGTATCTCTCATTTGAATGACGAAAGTTTGTATCGACTGAATAAATTGCTCCTAAGGTTTATTCAGTTGCCGCAAAACGCCGAACCAATGTACATAGCAATCATTTTCACTTTAATTCTTCAAAAAGCTCAAGCAATGGTCAACTTACGTAGTCATGGTAGACATCAAGCTCGAAATTATCTGAGAGTATACGTTTCCGTTTCACGATCTGTGGAGTCTTCCGGACTCATTCCAATCGATTCAGTGTCCAAAATTAATGGAAAATGACACCCCGCGAGCCATGGTGCACGAAAATCCCAAAAACTAACTTCCGGGTTCCGCTGTACGTCATTCTTGGGTGGTATAGAATATTTTTGAAAAATCTGGAATTTTGGTCAGGGACCTCCTTCTGGCTCTAGTTGGTCCATGGAACATTTCAGCCCAATCGGCCCAAATTTGAAGGTTGCATAGGTAAATATGTGTTTTTTGAAACTCGGTTTTCGGAACTTTTTGGGAACTAGGTATGTTGGGTATCATTTTCCACTAAATTTGGGACGCTGAATTCAATGAGACGCTCCCACCGGAAGAGGTTATGGATCAAAATGGGTATATATTCATATATTTTGAAAGTGGGTTTTCAAAATTTCTGGTACCTAGGCGTATGGGGTACCATTTTCCTCTAAATTTTGGGCGCCGAATGGATTCCAATGAGTCTCCATGCTGCTGATCCGAGGAATAACCAACCCCTGTGAAAGAATTTTTAAAGAAGAGCGTTTTTAAAATCTTTTCTCTCTCAATTTGTGACAATGTTGTTTTTTCCTTCGATCTCCAAAAATTATCTTTCCTTTTAATCTACCACAATTTCATTCTTCCTCTCATTCCTCCCATATTATGAGATAATTCAACTTTTTTTAAACTATTGGAGACGAGAGGGAAGATAATTGGTGTTCTGTCCTCGTGATTAACCCTTACTGTTGTACAGTAATAACAGTAGCTGCTTTTAATTAGGGTTGACATCTTATTGTGAAAAAAAAACTTCGTCACACCAACTGCTGGGCCTTTTTGCGAAGCATGTTTCCTATAAAGAGGAAAAATTAAATAATTAGATAGCTGTATAATTTTTGGTGGCTTCCCTCGCATTGTATACCCACCCCTTATCGTTGTTGTTTTCCTAAATGCGTAAGTATCTCGGCCTTTTCTTCCACCGTGTGGAAAATAGGAAATTTGAGATGCCGTTGCTGCAGGGTATGCCTTGTACTCGAAGTACTAGTATTTCATCATACTCAACTTATTGTGAAACCGCAGCTTCTGTAATATTTCTATGAAACATCATCAACGTACACAAATTACGTCCATGTTGCACATGATATTAACGGGGATTTCGTTTGAGGGAGGAAAACGTATAATGACTAATGAGGCTCGTAATCCCTTGGATTTAATTATTTTTCTGTGGTGCATACAGTTATTGAATTCACTGATCCTGGGATGCAACATTAGAGATGCCACCGGTAGAGCGAAGGTTCAGATAACAGAAAGACAACATATTGGAAGCTTCATAAGCGGACATCTAATGCCTCGGGCTGACCTGTGCAGGTCTTCTACAGGCTGGAGAGGGGCATAGTTTCACCCTTCTCCTTCTCACCTGTGGTAGGGGTGGCTTCTCCCCTTCAGTGTTTCCCCTTTCAGGGTTTTCCCTATTCACCTCTCTCTTCTTTATTAATGCATATTTTAGAAGGTATATGTTGGATGGCACATCATTATCGAAAACAAAAGCGGTTAAAAATTGAATTGTGATCTAAATTCTGTGAATTTTCATAACTAAAATATCCAGGAAAAGAGAAATGGGAGAAACTATCTTGAAAAGCATATTATTTATGTTGTCCCTCTTCAGGGTAGGGACTCAGAACCATGGGCATCCACTTTTCAATCCTCATTGCTGAATCCTCTTGGTTTGTTCGATTACGGAGGCTTGTGTGTGAATCGAGAGAACAATAAATCAGGAGCTTTGAAAATTGAACACGGATAAATAGGTTGATCGTTGGCGGCTGCCCTCGTGCATACATTAGGTACCACTTTGATTGACAGAGTAGAGCATCAACTATGAGAGCATTAATAGCCGCACTGTCGGACAATAAATCACCATCAAGACCTACTGAATGTGACTGAATGGTGGAACGAGAAGAGGGGGGAGATTGATAGCGATTCCCGTTTCCCTAGGCCAACAAAAGACCCCCTCCACGGCCGCATAATGACTGCGATGAAAACAAGACGGCCTATCGTTAGTGGGTTCGTACAAATGCCTTATCCAACGAGAGGACACAATGCGCAATGTATTCACGAGGATCGCGAGAAATTTCCGCGTCTACCTGGTTATGTGGGTCGATCGAGTGTCGAGGGAGGTTTTGTGCGGTTGTGGACTACGTGACTTTCGAGGCCTCTGAAGCAATTTCCGTTCTCACGTGATGAGGCTCGGCCAAATAATTCTAGGGTCAAAAATGAAAACACAATTTCATTGAAAAATGAAGAATGCAAAATATTCACATCGAAGACAAAATGATATTTACGTAGACAAGAACTTGATATTTTATCCTTTGCTGCGCGGTTTCCTTTCATCGGTTTTGCATTGTACGGTTTGCAAAACCGTGCTGAATCGCACGATTTAGTAGTAAAAGTACTTCAAGGTAATAAGAAGTCATTCGCCCATCCCATTATTTCCCTTAATTGCCCATTTTGTACGAATTACTGAGAGTATAATTAACGAAAACCCCTTTATATTTGACTCTTTTGATTGCCTCTCATGCCAACATAGGGAATTTTTCCATTCTTCTTCTTCTTCTTCTTCTTAGTGTTTGAGTAACTAAATCAGTTACTAAAAAGTGATAAACCTGGAAACCAAAGTTGTAAAAGGCGTGAAAACTGTAAAATAGCCTTCCACCGTCGAAATAACGTATTTCCTACGTAAACGTTATGAGCTCAAAGTGTGCGGAATAATCGTCTTGGACCAGTTTACAAGGTGGTTCCGCTCTCAAAGCGGCGAACATGACAAACAAGCTTCAAAGAGAAAGATAAAATTTGAGGAATGTAAGCCTAGAAATCTAAATCTGGAAATGTTGAAATATACTATTTTGTTTATTTTTTCTTGTGTTCCAGTTCTAGTTTCTTGTAGTTCTTCTTGTATCTTTTGTACATCATTTTAGTGTGAAGTTTGACGTAATTTAATCGCTGTCGGCCCTTGAAATAGAAGGTGAGTGAGAACTTGGAGCAAGAAGCCTATCTTATCACCAGGCTCAGAATCTCGCTGTCTCCCACGCAGTTCTTTGTAGACTTTTCCCCTCGATAAACTTACTTATGCAAAATACCTTCCTCAGCTCGAGCAAAGAGAGTAGGTTTACCCGCGAGTTCTTTTTCGGGCGAGAGACCAACATAAATTCTCCGTTTAAGCGCTCTGACGAACAAATTTCTTTTCTAAGACCCTTCTCCGTTATTAGAGGGTTTAGGCCTCCCATCGAGATAATCTGTAATAGATGGAAGTCGAGAGCGCCTGTAACCCTCTCTAGATAACGCCTGCTCTGACACTACTTTCGCCTCACATTTTTTTCCACAAACACGGGTTTACCGGAGGATAGCTGCAGCGATATTACGCCATCACTGATGAGGAAAAAGAGAAAAGTTAAGCGTAGAAGGGACTCAGCGGGTCGTAAATGGAATCAATCCCGCATTTTATAAGATTCCTCGCCGATGTAATTAAAAAGTTTTGTAGCGTGTATTTACATCTCAAAGTACCCAAGATTCCTTTGATAAAATATTTTTTCATTTTTATCACACCGGAACTCGATTGATATAATATCCGACTTTGAAAAGCCTGCGAAGGTATTCGTTGAGTCATTCTTGTCAGTTGAAGAAGATTTCAATCTGCTGAAGGTTCATCATTCAATCTCAAATTGAACTCCGTTCCAAAGAAAAGTTCGAAGAAATGTGATGGAATTTTATTATCGCAACGAGAATGAAACTTCAACAAACTGCAGAAAAGCCACTAGTGAAAAAGTCGCAGAATAAACTTTTTAAAACTCCTGAAGATCAGTGTCGATAAAAAGTTTGGATTCGACGGGTAAGAAAGTACGTAGAAAGGCCAAGTTGAGGACGGTTAGTCCTTTTTCGACTATCGACCCAGCAACTTAGCATTACCAGGTGAAAAACGGTATATCTGCGGGAGTTTGCACTCTGAATGAAAGTCCCATGTAATGCGTGAAGAACTCGTTTCAAAAAAAATTATGATACGTGGAGAGGCGAAAATAATAGAGATCGCATCTTCCTATGTGTTTGTACCATACTGCCGACCCTTGAGGCAACCATCAAGAAGGCTGCCAGGATATGTTTATATGTTTATTTATTGTTGTAATCCTTCCCGAGTAAACTAATCTAACCCCGTAAATCCGAGTTCATATTATAATACTACAGTGTTAACACAGTAATTTCGTTATCATTATTGAGACCATAAAAAATATATCATTAGTTGGCATTCGGTCCATCAGTAGCTGACTGATGAAAACTCCATGTGACGTCACACGCCTTCTGATGTCAGATCTCGGCCTCCACAGAATCAGTGTTGCCAACAAAAATACGTTCATACACTAATAGATGTTTGAGGAGGTTATCCACTCAATAAAGAAACAATTTTGGAGCAATAATAATTGGTAATTTTGGGATGAAGATCAACAATAGAAATATCAAAGCTACAACAAGGAAAAAAAGGGTAATTTTGGGGTGTAAAGATCTGAAAAAATGCATATTGAACAGGGCCAAAACTGAAAATTAAGTAAAAAAAAAAAAAAAAAAAAAACCGCTGCATATTTTTTTAAAGAGGTTTTTTTTTTTTTTTATTTAGATGTGTTTGGTTGACCCTCCATCTCTTGTTCTCTTGTTGTCCTAAAGAATATGTCTCTTGTTTCAAAAGAATAACTATAGGGTCGCTAGTCAATAGGGTCGTTTGTGTTACTTCTTTTTCCTCTTTATGAACATGTAGCCTGCTAAAAAACTGATTAGATAAAAAAAAAAAAAAAAATTAGCTCCACATCAGCAAATAAAGTGATATAATTTTGCCATGTAGCCATTTTGCGCCATTCAAAAGGGTTGGTTATTCCTCGGACCAGGAGCATGGAGTTTCATTCCAATTGATTCAGCGTCCAGAGTTTAGTCAAAAATGATACCCCACACGCCTAGTTTTCCAAAAATCAATTCCTGTTAGTCAGCTACTCATAGGTAGAATGTTCATGTTTCCTTTACTTTGCCAACTGTTAACAAATGATTATTTTGTTATTATTGTTACAAATTTTGTCATAGTTATAGGTTTTGAATATTTTTCAGAGTAATAGTTTAGATAGTCAAGCCACGTCCTGGTTCCTGAATCCTCTGACCATCTTTGTTTATATCCACCCAAAAGAGGGAAGCGAATTCTCGTTTATAGAGCCCATAACTCACATTTACAACAGTGACCCACATTCTTTCGTAGCCCTGCTGCGCTCGACTAAGCTCATCGCCCTTTGAAACTCCAGAGGTCGTATTACGTGAATATTAATCACTCTCGACGCCTCCGTGGATATGCGGGGAGGTTTGTTCGAACTTGGACGATAAACAATAATATCCGCTCTATAATAATAGTTTAATTCCGATTTAATCAGCTTCTCTGTTTGCTCGCTGGTTCAGGCCGGATCAATTGAAGTAGGTAGGCAAACCCGGGTTTGCACGAATGAACATTCAAGCCTGCTTATTACGCGGATCCAAATCGACTGTACTCGAAAAAACTGTATATTATTTTAAACTGTAATTACAAATGTATCTGTTATTGTACAAGTTAATTTTCTTGTAAGGCACGATGTTGATGAGTGTTTATGTAGGGTGAGCTGTTCATTCGAACGTAAATTCCCTTCCAAGTCGATGCTGCATCATGGAACTCTTCTTATTGTAAACCCTCGAGAGATAAAGTTTCAGCCGTGCGTGCGCTCCTTACGCTGGATCATCGTCGGGAAAGAACAGATGTGTTTTTGGGACAGAACAGCTCACCCTACTCGCCATTAACACTTCTGGAAAACCCCCCACTCCGAAGAGAAATATGATTCTGACATCGTTTGTGTATCCTCAGTCGAGTCACGTAAAGCCCAACAAGCTCCTAGCTATGACTTTCAGATCAACCCCCTCCAACCCGACGGCCTCTCCACAGACTCCCAATCTACTTTTCCCTCTCTCTCTCTTCTATCGACTTTTTGGCTGTCTGCAACCTCACCCTTCTTCCTTACAGTCGTTTATTCTTTAACCCTTCCATACTTTTAAAACTCATCGCTGATCTGCTCAAATCCGATTTAATAAACTCCTGAAAATACTTGATTAATTCGACTGATTCATATCGCTAGCGTTTGTGATCATCCTCAATCTCATTACATACTACGCTTTCTTCATTCAACGATAAATTCGAGACTCATACATTCAATGACCCGCAATGGCGGGCCTAATGATTGCCCTACTTTTACTCTACTTAGCCCTACTCTTTCAGGGGATAATGTATTTTTATGGTGCATCTTTTCAGTTCAATGGAGAACCTGCTCTGGATACGCTTTCTCATTTTAGCTTGCTATAACTACACTACTGTAAATAGAACTTATGTGTGGAAAATACGCACCAAGCTATTGAGTTTTCCGGGAGTAAATTGAACCAAAATAACGCGTGTTACATGTTCAAGCGTATATTGATTTTAACCGAAAGAGCGACGACACGATTTATACATAGGGTTGTGTGTGAATAACATGAGATTATTGGGAGGTTAAATTGGTGTTACATAGGTTCCTACAGAAGGTACGCCGCGGAGTTAGCGCTTCAAGTGGTGAAATACAAAGTTGGTACAACTTATGTTCAAGTAATTGTTATTATTTGCATTACCAAATGCGGTTATTAAACCGGTTATTAAACCAATTAGTTTTGAGGAACTGAAGAAATTTGTCGTGAATTTGAGCTTTCTGAGGAATCTTTCGATTGTAATATCATGGCCGTAGACGAGACTCCAGACGAGGAAAAGGCACCTCTTTTCATTAAGGGCACCTATCTTTGCCATTTGCATGAATGAATATGCATAATAATGTAAGAAATAATAAATATGCAATTCACGATAGATGTTTCCTCCTTAATTAGCCAGTTGATGATTTGAGGTGTCTTCTCTAGAACCCATCTGGTCTCGGTACAAATTAATCTTTTCTCTCCACGCGTAGTACTAACATGGTTAACTCCCCCTGCTCCGATGCTGAAAGGTCAACACGGCTAATGAATACGGCTTCGCTTCCTTTTCGCTTTTTTAAATAATACATTACACAATCCATTACTCTGGCCGTTGGTGGGTGTACAGATAACGATAAAATATCGCAGAACCTCCGCCACCCGGGTACTTTTTGTTCAAGAGCGAGTAATGGGCGTTGCCGTCTGCCTCTTCTATTCCATTGAACGTGGAGAATGATTCTGCTCGATTCTATAGCAAAGGAATATCTTTCTCTGGCAAGAAGGTATTGTTTTCCTAATGGAAATCGTTTTATATTTCCCTATTTCGTCTCTTGAGAGTTCCACTATTGTTCAATTGTGTATCATCACAACTTGCACTGAATCTTCATAAATCAATAAGGGGCAATTCTGTTCAACATTAACAAAAAAATTAATTGAATTCGTCCAATTCGGTTTAAATACTAAATAAATTCAAACATTTCTAAGACGCAATTAAGTTTTTGAATTTGGAAGAAACAATTCAAAGAGTTTGGAAGAAATAACCGAAGGGGAAAATGTGAAATGTTGGCCATAGCGCGGTGTATATGAGAGTAGAGTAGATTAAAATTGACATTAAAATGTATCATTCATCGACAAAAAGATTGTATCATACCGCACATCCACTCAGGTCTCTCGCTTTAGAACTGAATTTTTCGTTAGAATGGGGATTTTCAAAAGAAAAAGGCGTCTGACGCCATCATCCCCCTCATCATCAAATTGGCCCTCTAGCTAAAACACCTAGTGAAAATCGCAATGTAATAGGTCAGGGATGTAGGGAAGACGATCAAGTTGTGTAGAACAGGAAGGTCTGACCCCGAGTCGAACCCCTCTTGGACATTACCCCACACAAACGTAGAAGCGACAGGCCTGTCCTACCTTCAACCTTTGTGCACTGAGGGTTTATATTATTTGATCCGCTTTCGTACGTCACGCAAGGAGAGAACGTAGGCTTGGGGGTCAATGGATTTGATGTGGTTTTATGGCAGGAATTTCTCTCTTTGGCCTTATTCGCTATCCCTCCACTCTTTCAGTCACCAATGGCTTCTCAGCCAGAGTCTCGTATGTTTGAATCCCCCGACTGTTTTTTTTTTTTTAAGAAAAAACTGGTCAAAATGAAAACGAATTTTCTTGTAATAACAAGAAACATAAAATCGGAATGGTGAGGCTGCATGTACGGCTTTCCGTTGCAAATCTTCACTCATTCTGAAGCAATATCACCACGAAATCCTGCAGTTTGATTTACGTTAGTTGATACGATTGTTGTGATTGAGCCGCCCCAAACAGCCAAGTATTCGAAGTGCGAAAAAAATAAAAGTTCCGTAACAAACCATAAGATAACTTTTGAAGATATACTCGTACATTGTGACTGAACGCATAAACATCCGGAGTTTTAGAGCGTGTTGATTTGTCGTCACCCTACTGGTGGCATTCCCCGAGCCTTTTCCCTTGTCACTTCAAGAGATTTATACTGTGTTTTTTGTTGTTGAGCACTCAAGCCCCCTTCTTTTTCCGATTTATGAAATCCCACCCAAGTCAGGATCTGTTCTTGTTCACTTTCCACGTGTGGTGTTTCAACTAGGACCTGAAGGACTCATGCGCAATAGTGTTATTCACTTGGAACCTCATGTTTTTCTTCGTGGACACGACCGATTTATAAAGATTATGTTTCAAAAACACACAAACTGTAGTGAAAAATTGCCGTTGTACGGACGTGTGGTACCGCTCAAGTCCTAAAAAGATATAGCAATACATCAGGTTTTGGTAACTCCTCTAATACTTTATACTAGTTTTGAAAATGGGTCAATACCCAAAATACCATGTGTAGGAAGGAATATATCGATAGGAATGTGTCATATAGTTGAAGAAAGGTATAGGTACGATGATACTGAATATCGGATGAAAAGTATTGATACCGAAGCATTGGTTGGGGAGGAAATATCGATTTAAGAGTAGCCGGAAGAAATGTCGATACCAAAATGTCCAGTATCGAAAAAGAAAATTTCTTGAGAAAATTAGATATAGTTTAATTATGTCATTTGACAGATGAATCCCATTCGATTAGATTGTTGGGTGCTTCATCGTCAAAAATACAAGGATTTTTTAATTGTCTCATGTTTTCATCTGATTCTAATACCTTATGGTATAAGGTATTCAGGATGTCATTTCACAGACAATGATTTACAAAATTTTTACAGCTGGAGACGAAGGTTTGAATTGCAGAATGTTAGAAAGCGGGAAAAAGGGTCGTAGAATATTCAATAGCGGTGGAAAGGGATACCCGGGCCGAGAGATGTACGGAGGTCAAGAACATGAATTTGGGAGAAGGTAGGGGAATATAGATTCTTATTCCAGTTTTCAGGTTTCCTCTTTCCATATTCCTATATCTGGCCTTAGGCTTGGTATCGGGCCCGACCAAATTACTTCTGTAAACGGCGAGGCGGACCCCATTCGGTCTAAATTGAAAATAATACGTGAAAGAGGGAACTTTTCCTGGGATTAGACCGATAAACAAGGGGCGCAGCGCCTTGCGATCCTTCCACCTGCCAATATCAGGAGGCCCTCGTCGCCACATAACTCATCAGGCCACTGGAGTACACTTCTTCCTTTCCTTTTCAATCTATTCCGTTCAAATCCAACCCGCTCTTGAGTGAGGGCGGTTGAGGCAAACCGTCGGAGTCAGATGTGATTTCATGCTTGGTCGGATTTCGTTCTTGAGCGAGTTTTCTCCAGAATATCGTCCGCGGCGATGGCGCGCGGTATTGTCCAGTCAAGCAGTACGCCACCTACGACAAAAAATGAAGCTAATGCTCGCCGATCTGCTATAGCAAACTTGCAGGAAACTTGTTTTGACCAGAACTGATTACGCCTTGCAATTATTTGGCCATAAAAACGGCCCATCACCTTTGAAGATACCATCAACTTCCAAAGTTGGCAAAATGGTGACACATGCGAACTTGCTGCCTTATTTTTCGATGTTCTTCTTGTCATTATGGATACTGTAGGTCAAGGGAGATTCGCAGAAGACATTTTGAGCCGACTTTAAAGCTTAGTAGACGAAGTTAACGAGGTACCAGCTAAATAGTAGGCTCAAGTGCCAACATCAGTCCTCATTTAACAGGTTGATCAGCTTTCACTTCAGACCGGAAACTTGCTTACAAGCTGAACATTAAGAAGAAGAAAAATTGTTTGGGCCGAATCGGAGAGATTGACATTTTGCATGAAAACATAGATTGATTATTTAAGGAATAACTAACCAAAAATGACGTTTTGCATTTTAAGAATGATGCACTACTGGTAACTGCCCTTTCTCGTAGGAGGATTCTGAAAGATTCATCACATAGTCAGATAAAGATAAAAATCACAATCACAATATGAGAAGAGACATTTAGAAACTTGAAATATTATAAAGAATATATTCAAATTTAGCGAATTCGCCTACTACTCTACTACTATTCTTCTCTGTGACAGACACAGATTCCGCACTACGCTGGTGAGCTAGAAAAATGGCGTTTCTCCGTCACCCTTCAAACACAACTGAGGCTCATTTAAGAAGTAATGATAATACATAGTTCGAATAGTTGATAGTGAAGCCGCGAGGGGGTGTAATGAGCAGCAAGTGGCCAAATCTAGGGTGTTATTTTCGTAGTACCTTCTGTCCGTGCCAATCTGTTCTATCTATCTCTCCTGAAATATTTTTGATGATCCTTTACAAAAGTTTGACGTAACAAAAATGTTTAAATTCCATAAAAATTGAAAAAAGGCTTTATTACAATACCAGTAACATGCCAAATTCAATAACTTGTTCGCCCGAATGGTCATAAAACCAGCTTGTTTGAAGTGGTTGGAATTGAGCAATGGCAAGCTCGACTATAGTCGACGTAGAATAAATATATTGTTTATACCGTAGAAAGAGAGGCGGAAAATAACAAAACCATGATCTCGTTTTAGATGAACGGAAAAATTGTTTTGTAATTCACTAGAGAACGTTTTATAACTCAGTGCTCAAACGTGACATCCTTTGCCAATATATCCAAGGTATTACCTTCCATTTTCGTCCCCGAGGAAGATTTTTAATACAATTCATCCAAAACTGCCGCCCCTTTCTCCTTCCGGAGCTTATAAACCTGGGGAAAACCCGCCCGACCGTTCATAACGACCTAGGCAGGGACAATAAAAAATCATGCGGAAAAGATATAAACGACAGCAAGGAGCGGGAGGAGCCTGAATACTGAAAAACACCATTTAACGCACCAAACCATTTATATCAGAGGTAGAAGAGTGATATTATTTGTCCACCCTTGTATAGAGCGCCAACAGGCTCAGAAAACCCGGGAGGCTTCATAATAATTAAGGATTCTCCTTTGTAAAAGAGCTTTTTCCGTAGTGCTTGCTTCTATTTAACGAACATTTGATAGGAATTTTACGGAACGGATGAAAACAGCTTGAAAATCTTACAGAATTAACGTTGAAATCGAGAAAAGGTCTTCTTTCAGGCGAGGGTATTTTTACTGGCATACCAATTGAATCCGGATAATTTCAAAAGAGGTGTTTATTTTGTGCGGCGCTCGTTTTCTTCAAGTTTTCTTCAGCCCGCTCTACCGCAAAGAAGATGGAAAACGTCGGATTCATCTTATTAGCACTGATAACTACAGCCTATTCAATCGACGTGTTTTTAATTTTAATGTAGTCTCAACGTGAATTATAAACATACAGTTTATTTCGACTTCAATTTGGAAGAAGTCCAGCTTACAGCAGCTGTTTGCAGATTTGAGATGTTTGTACATTGTGGATTGGTTCTTCTTCAGTCATTGTATGCACAATTGTATGGGATTTTTTCAGTTTTTTTTTTCGATTAATTCCTTTTTCCGGGCCGATGGTTTTAGTTTTGGGGTGTCCCACTTATCCCCTGCCAACAACTCGTAGGTCGATATTTGAAAGATTTTGAACGTTACTCGTACCCGGTTCCAATAAAAAACATGGCGGTTAGTACCTTTTGGATTTGAGCTCCTCAATTCCTTATATTTTGTAAAATTGTATAGTTTTTTAATTCTTTTTTGGTGTTCTATGGAGTCAAACATATTGTAAATAATATAAAGGGTGCATGGTTGAGGACATTTTGATTTATTATCCCTTGAATAACTAACTTAATGTCTTCATGCCAGACTACCGTTTGTCCGATGTGTGGCAGTTTGATGACAAGATGGTTTGATCAGAATAAGAAGGGAAATGACCTTCCACTTACTGCTATCCGGGGCTTGCTGGCCACGTTTTAGAAATAGACAATTTTCTATAAATTTGAAATTTGGATTTAGGACCTTTTGGAAATTAGGGGAGGGTCTGGGTAAAAATGTAATTATAAAAACTCTCTATTTTTTTCATGGAACTAGGCGTGTAAGGTATCATTCTCTACTGAATCCATTAGGATGGGTCTCGGACTGATTGGGTTCAACCTCCGGTGGTTAAGGGTCGATGTGGGTGCTTTGAAAACTGGTTTTCGAGATTTTTTGGGGAATTAGGCGAATGGGGCATCATTTTCCATCAAATTCGGGACATTGAATCGATTGGGACGGGCCCCGGACAGATTGGCGCCCACTTTGTTTGGCCGGATTGAATCACTTTTGTTGAATTCATTTAACTCTTCAATTGCCGACATGGACTCAGAGATTTCATTCGTTGATTCATTCTTCTGGATCATTAGTCCTCTAGTCCTCATAGTAATTTCCAGCCTATTTACACACTTCTTCTATGTATGGAGCTCCCGTAATAATGAGTATTTGACTATCAACCGTAATTTTTTTCTGTCTTTAGTGAAATTGTATGAAGACATGCTCATTTTGCCAATTTGGGCGTATGGAGTGCTGTTGTGGGGCTGCATTGCACAGAGAAATCTAAGGTTTTTTTTTTATAATAATATGCTGGCATGCTGTTTGGAAGCATATCGGTACTCAAAAATTGTCCGTCTACGTACAAAACCTCGTAAACCAACTATCAATGAGGTCATCGAGAGCAGGCCACAGCCTATCGCACTCGGGTAAAAGGCCACGTCAGTGGCTCCCATAGGACTCATTATCTGTGGCTATGAATTTATTCGTTGTGTCTACTTCCTCTTTAAAGATAAAAAATCATTAGTATTTCAAACATGTACTTTCATAAACAGTCAGGCAATGGAAGAGGTAGTGATGTATTTGTTTTGTACCCATGAAATGTATCTATTTATATATGCTGGCTACTGAAAAAATAAAATTAACAATAAATCAATGAAAAATAATTAAAAAAAAGATACCGCGTAATGCAGAAAACAGTCTGGGAGATAAATACAAAATAACAAATGTGCATTTATTGATTAGATACGAATGAGCTCTGCCTAAAAGAGTTGTCAATGTCAGGTGCTTTCAAAGGCACGCATGTTCTACTGTGAGTTAAAACTTCGTACGAATTGATCCTTCGTATAAAACAATCGCAATCCTGTTTAATTAAACTGTTTCAACAGCCGACTCGTATGATTTGACTTCTAACGCACGCTTTGAAGAGGCACTGTTATCAGTCCGAGTCAACGGGACAAGTTGGAAGTGGAATAGGTTTTTCTCAATTTCTCCACGAGCGAGCATTTCCTCGAACGCCGTAGACCCCAAGTGAGGTTTGACCCAGAAGAGTTTTGCGCCTGGGCTTGAATATTCATCGGCGCCGTGAAGAGGGTTTGACGACTCCACCCAATCACCCCTGACCCTGGCAGCCGATTTACTGGACACCCTTCAAACATGATCACTAAATTTAACTAAGCGACCCCCCCCCCCCCCCCCTTTTTCTCATAAATATTCAAAAGCCGGCGTGGAGGGCGTATTTCGAGAGACGAAAAATTGTCCGAAGACTGATGTTAAAATGTATCATAATCAGGTTAAAATTTTAACAATTGGGTAATTACGCTCAGCTCCACGTTCCTCAGTCAATGATTGATTACAAAAATAAATCAATAATTACAATTCAAGTCTTTTGCTCTGAAAATGGATTCTTTAGTAGACAACGTACATGACAAAATGTAGTCGGCCCTCCAGTACCAGCAGAATGAGTTGGAAAAATTCTAAATGAAATTCAAAAATATCATAAACAACTCGATTTTATTGATTCTTCTCTTAAAAATTCGGTTACACAGTCCTAAAAGTCAATCTTATATTTGAATCCGTATACTTATCGATACATTTGAGACATCATACGGAATTCCGGATTAGGATTTCAGTACACAACGGCCGTTGTTGCCCCCATGGAAGTAGGACATTTTCAAGAAATCTACTATTTTGGTCAGGGACCTCTTACCTGCTTTAGTTGGTCATTAAAACTTTCCAGCTCAATCGAACCAAACTTAAGAAAGGTATGAGTGAAACTGAGTTTTTTAAAAACTGGGTTTCCGAGATTTTCGGCTAACTGGACCTGCGGGGTATCATTTTCCACTGAATGCTGGACGCTGATTTGATTGGAATCAGTCAGGATCACTCCAAACTCGTTGTTTTCCCCAATAATCTTGCACTAAGGAATATTTAAATAGGAGGAATAAACCATTGTGGATAACCTAGCTTCGTTTTGATCCAGACAACATGACAGGTACACTGTCAAAATTTGGGGCCAATCGGAGATGCGGAACCCTCCATGACCGTGTAATAAAAATATTATTCACCACAACAACTTAATATTTCGTCAAAACTACCGCTACTTTATTTTTAGAAAATGGCCACGTTTACGTTTTTTGTTTGAAACTTATTAATTTGTTTCGAATTTCATTAAAAACTGTAGAATCTTTCTTTATTAATTTTTTAACGTTCTCTCGTTATTACTTAATCAAGAGCAAGGTTATTATACCGAAGTCCGAGAAATTTCTTTTTCTTCTCCTTTTTCTTGGGAATCTTCATTATTCATGCATCATCTTGTTGTGATAATTTAAGAAGCTCTCATCACTCCGCTTTGAACGCTTCATCATTCCAGAAAGAAACGCCTTGGACGCATCGGTATCAGTATCGGTGGTAGTGTGGGTGGATGGAAAATTGGATTTTAGGCACGTCATTATTCGCTGGAACGACTTGGTATATTCAGTTAGTCAAGTCGGGAAACAGTATTATATCAGCATATCAGCATCAAAAGTGACTAGGTCGATAATCAATCTCTCCGGTTCGGTCCAAAATTTTTTCTGGGCGTTTCAAAGTGTCTAGATCAAAAAAGTCAAACGTTCGTCCGCCGTCCACGCTGACTTTGGTGGTAGAAAATTATCTAAAAATCTGAAATTTGGGTCAGGGGTCCGTTCTCGGCTCTAGTTGGTCTTCGAAACTTTTCAGCCCGATCGGATTAAATTTGGGTGGAATAAGGGTCAAAATGTGTATTTCGAAAAATGGGTTTCACATACATTTTCACTAAATTTTGGACACTGAATTCAATTAAATGGGTATCTATCTGCCTATTTTGTATATGCGTTTTCGAGATTTCTGGTATCTAGGTGTGTGGGGTATCATTTTCCACTAAATTGAATGCAATGAATCCAATGAGACGGGGTCTCGGAACGATTGGCGCCCACCGGAAGAGGTTGAATCGATTCAAATGAGTCTCCTCGTGAGTCTTTTGAAAGCAAAACGAGCCAAAAAATGATAAATACGGTTGAAATAGGGATGTAAGCAGAAGAGGCAGTAGAAAATTAAAAACAAATGCTGACAATGAAAGAAGGAATGGCCTGGCGTTGAGTAGGCAAGACTATCATTATATTGTATCGCGTATTCGATAAATTATTTAATCATGGATAGGCGTTGCTTCTACAGACTTTTCTTGTGGTGTGCGTTGATGTGAGTGTTGTGCGTGTCAGGTAGTTTAGCCGAGAGTTATACTCACTGAAACTAAGGAAGCGTCTGTACGAGTGCATGGATCGCGACGGACATTCAACGTCCCTCTAGGGCGTCCTGATCATGTCGGTAATTCCGTTCAAATTTGCGCTGAGGCCCACGGAAGGATTTTGATCAATTGCCCATCACTCGCGTGTCTCCGGGTGAGGAGCTCGATACCTCATTTCCATCCCGTTAAAAGCACTGACGCTGCTATCTCTGCTAGTTCCCAAATTCAACTGCCACTCACTGTACGTGTCTTCCAAATTGACGCCCTCCGAAACGCTTCTCTCCGTCAAGCCATCGCTCCGACGTAATCGATTTCCTCTTCAATTCTAGTTTGTCTTCATCGTCGATTTCTGTGTAGCTGCTTTGTACGGGCTTGGAGATATCCTTTCACCGCCTCTTTAGAGAACGTGTCGATATTCACTTTCTGATGAGATCAGACACGAGCTCACATAGAAAATATGAGGCTTTTTCATGAACTAGAGGAGTTTTTCGATTACTAAAATCTGCTTGTTTGACGTGTATACTGAAAAAAGTACATACCTACTTGTAACTTGAAATTTTTCCACGGCACAAAATTCGGCCACCAATTATATAGAAAGATACGTGTGATCAGTAGGACTAATGGCATGCTCATTGGTGTTGTTAATAATCGATCTTTAATATGGAGGTTTTGTGATAGTCGGGATTCATTCAGTCGGGAGTCAGTTCAGCAACTATAGTATTGTGCTGCTAGTTGTATACTACATATAAACTAGTCTTGTTGTTCACATAGGTGGTAGGTTCTTACTGAAGGATGGAATTTAGGGAATACATTTTCTTCTCGTCATTATAGTATAAGGTTTGTGGTGACAAGAAGACCGATAAACCGAATGTGGAGAACTTAATCTGGGTTTGGTTTTGTCAGAAATGATAGGAACTTCCCGTTGCGCTCTTGACCCTGGCTTGGCTCAATATTTGAACGTGGAAGATCACTAGGGAAACTCTCATTGATTAGAGTTATTGGGGAATTCCTAGAATACCAAGTTTATGAACAGACCGGCTCTTCTGATGACAAGAGGGGGTGCGGACTTGTTCGCTTGTCAGAAGAGACCGAATCAACACTGGATGCAGTTCGGGGGAAATGCAATGCTTACTTTTCATTGTCCTTCGCTCAAATCAAACAGTCGCTGTCAGTACACTAGAACAATCCTACGAACAGGCTTCAATCGTGTCCATGATGGGTTACATCGCTATAAAGCTCCGATCGGTGTACGACAATGGATTTCCAAGCAACCGCCCTTTGTTTGTTCGTAGAACATTAACGTCGTGTCCGCCATGTCGTACGCCTACATGTTTAAGTACATCATAATAGGAGATACAGGGGTTGGGAAATCGTGTTTGTTGCTTCAATTCACTGACAAACGCTTTCAACCCGTTCACGATTTGACGATAGGCGTCGAATTCGGTGCCAGGCTGGTGGCCATTGATGGAAAACAGATAAAACTTCAAATTTGGGACACCGCCGGTCAAGAAGCCTTCCGATCTATTACTAGATCTTACTACAGGTACAGTCTACTTGAAAACCAGCCACTATTCTTATTGAAGGAGCCAACTGGAGATCAGGAAGGAATGACCGATTATCGGTATTTTTGAGTATATATTGCTGTTTGACTCTTCTTGAGGCCCACCCTCAGGGAAATGAGGAGAGCTTTTGTTAAGTATAAGTATGGTATTAATTACAAGGGCCTGTGGAAAGTAGGTATCATAGTTGCTAAACACAGTGGTCGGTTCTAATTACGTGGCGTTGAGTCTTATCATGTTTCCTCGTCAATTCCCTTTCAGAGGAGCGGCTGGAGCTCTCCTTGTTTACGACATAACGAGACGCGAAACGTTCAACCATTTGACTTCCTGGCTCGACGACGCCCGTCAACACTCCAATTCCAACATGGTGATCATCCTTATCGGCAACAAGAACGACTTGATTTCACGGCGCGAGGTTATGGAGTCGGAAGGGGAGGCTTTTGCAAAGGAGCATGGATTAATATTCATGGAAACCTCGGCGAAAACATCTTCTAACGTTGAGGAGGCTTTCATTGATACGGCTAAGGCAATTTACAGTAAAATTTTGGAAGGCGTTTTTGATATCAATAACGAAGCTAATGGTATCAAAATTGGAGTTCAGCATACGGCCAGCGCCAGCAATTTATCACCTTCCGCCAAGTCGTTTTCACAGAATACTACTTGCTGTTGATGAATAAACAAATGTTATTTGCGTTCTTTGATAAAAACTATTTCTTTTGTCCTGAACCTAGTACTTCATGGGGTTTCGCGTCATGATAGTTTCTTCAGATGTTCATATTCTGAAGCGTGAACGTTTATCTAACACGTAACGGGTAGAGCACTAATAGGCAATCCCAGCTTTGGCCATAAAAATAATCTGCCGCCAAATTTCTTGCCCCACCCCCATCTACCATCAACCTACCGCCGACTGAGATAGTAATTGAATTACTCTCGGCTTTTCCTCCTAATCAGATCAGAACCTCAAAATTATTTTCGTGCTTCCTTGTCTCTTTTTCCGTGCTTCCACCTTCCGGCAGTAAACGTGAGATTGAAAGCATGAGATTGAGTTACTGCGCAGAAACAGCCAAGGAAGACAGAGTGGCGCTCGTTGATTTGGTTTGCTATGCCTTGGGGGACTCCCCGAGATAGGATTAGGACGAAATATGCTATAAATCATCTCAAACTGTATCATCGACTTGGCTCAAGCGCTCCACATCTCAACCGAGGTTCGGTTTACTCATCGTCGCTTCCGAACAAAACTCGCGAAATCCGAGATTCAGGTCTCTTTGTCTCTCCGTGGATGAAATTTTTAAACCGTTTCCTTCCTGGAAGGAGTCTCGAGAGAATGGTACAGAGCTACCTTTGGCTCTTGGAGAGATTTAGTTGATTTGTTGTATCTACTGTCAGGTTGAATCTTCTAATCTATAACAGTTGGATTGGTCTCCCTGTCAGGTTTATGTGATGGCCTCCCCGTAGATCTTTCAAAGCCTTGTATCAGAAGTTCCTCAAACCCAGCCTCAATCCATAAAATGCATACATTTTTGAAGAGAAAGTTGTTGACGATCAATTCTGTATGCAGGTACAAGAGAGCTTACTTAATGTTGTCTACACAGTTGCTCTAACCAAGTTGCGGGTGGTAGCAAACTCTAGACTGAACCTGTTTGGTGAAACTAGTATCGAATATTTCATTTCGGAATCCTTCATGAGTCACTGAGCCAACAGGGCTATTAAAGTACATTCGATCGCTAGAAATATCATGTTCAGCACAGTTTCAAAGTTGGTTGGTTTGAACGAATGATCGAGTAAAATGATACGATCGTAGCATAAATACACTTGCCGTGGATGCCGTGGATTTGTATCTCTGTGGATGTGTGGTGTGGCTTTTCTACCCTACAAACTTAGTGATTCCATGATTTCTCGCCGCTAACTTCGGCCTCATCCCTCCTCCATAAGTTGCAAACATCGGAGGATGGGGCCTAAAGTTAGTTCACTCTGTTGACTATTTGAGATTCCCATAAGCGTGAGCACCTATCTCCCCACATAGGTACAGTTCGTAAGTCTTTCATTACCCGATTTCTGCTCAGCCGCGTGACGTAATACCGCCCCTAATAGCTTTAATGGAGAAGACGTTGATAATCTAATTCGCCTCCTATCCTAACTGAAGCCGAAGAGAATTCTCGCCATCTTTCATTTCCCAAGTTGAAGAAGTTGGCGAACTCTTAATTCTCCGCTCGAACAGTTCCGGAAGTAATGCGGTGAGCTCAGGGTTTATAACGTTTGTGCCGAGTTAGTACTGTTCGTTGGAATGTGAATCCGTCTTCGCAAAAGCGGAACCAATAAAGTAAATGGCACGGAAAATGCTCGGTGTTCTTATAATATCGTCTAAGTTGAATACCGTCACGTCATGCTTTGGTGATTCCACACCAACTTGTGCAAATCTATCGTTTCCTAACTTGGTGTCTTCACGTTCATTCTTGACTTAAATCAAAAGATGGGTGTATTCTACTAGCATGGATTCTCTGAGAATTTTGTTTCCTCCTTAATGGGGCAGGGTCGGCTAGTACAATAATCTCGGCTTGTGACGGTTGGACAAGAACAGAGCAGGACTGGTGGATAGAGGACAGGGAGAAATCGTCAAGTGGGAGCATCAGAAGGGAGACCATATGGGAATAAGGGTTGTCCGATTGGCAAGACTTGGGACAAGAAACCCGTCTTTTTAACTATGCGAGATGAATGTGATTCGACCGTAGAAGACAATGTGTGTGAATGTCACGTCAGTCTAGTTTAAGTGGTAAGGTTGGCTGGTTTTAGAAGTCACGCCCATTCCATTCACTAGACACCCCCGTACGATTTCTCACCCCTAATCGTCCCAAGGGGTTCTCACCTACACTCGTCTCTGAAGTCATTTTTTGCTCTTCCATTTTACTCCCTTCCCTTCTCCAAACACCCCAATACCCGGGTGTACCTCATACAATATTCAAGTATCCTAATCAATTAAACAGAAGCGTGGGCTATGTGCTCCAAAAACTAAAACTGAGAGTCTTTGATAGGCTGGTTTTATGTTGGCTACCCTGATATTATCGTGGAAGCTCCAAGTGAGATGTCGGTGTTATCGATAACATTCCATGGAGCAATCGTCTTGGGCCCTGGAAAAAGGGAAACCTTCCCCTTCTTTACTTGGGCGCGTTGAACACTGGACAAATGCGTTTCATAAATAAATTTCATAAAGCTCGTCTCATGCAATCCCTTTTATTTGAGCATGCCTACAGAAGAAAATGCATTCCTGTTAGTTTCATGATGTATTTAGATGATGGTGTGCTCATTTTGTCGCGGTGGCTGAAAAACAGGAATAAAAAACGAATATGCGAATTCTTTCACAGGGGTTGGTTATTCCTCGGACCACGAGGATGGAGACTCATTTCAGTCTGTTCAGCGTGCAACATTTTATTGGAAAATGATACTATACATGCCTAGGTACCAGAAATCTCGAAAACCCACTTTCGAAATGGGTAAATAGCCCCATTTTGACCCATAACCTCTTCCGATGGGCACCAATCGTTCCGGGACCCGTCCCGTCCCATTGGATTTGTATCACTGAAAATCTCGATAATCCATTCCGAAATACAAATTTTGACCTAAGTTTGTATTCGAGTTTTGCAAAACCCGGTTTCACGAAACCGATGAAACCGGAGTTAGTAGATGCTCTGTGTGTACAACGTGTGTCGTATCAGGTAGTCTGTTTTCAGAAACTCTAGGTTACAATACTAAACTAACAGGCCACAACGATTTGATTACAACCAGTGTCACCTGCAAAACGGCCAAGACGTGATGATCCGTCAACTTTAATTCCTTTCTGTACAGTTTGCCGTCGTCCTCTTCACCTCTCTCGAGAGCCAGGCCTTTTTAGAGGCCTGAATTATTTCTACTGTGAAAATTGAATAGAGGGGTAAGATTACTCCAAAAAGCAATTAGGAAACTTTAAGCTGGTTTAGCTTTAAGCTGACGGCTTCTAGGAGCGTAAATACACCTCTGGGGTTCAATTCGTGCCTGCCAGAGAACTGATAAAACTTTTTCGACATAATTCCAACCCGTGTTTATAATAACGGGGATAATAACCTGTCTAATACCGTTCGCACTGTGTTCGTTCCTCTGGGAAACTACTTGACCAACAAATTCACACTTTGTGCGAACTTTCCTTCAAACCGCTTGTGAATAGAAAATTGCGAGGCTTCCAGACGATTATCGTGAAGTGTTTTTTGATCGACTGCGACCTCCATTTGATTATAAAAGGATTGTAATAGTTTTCCAATTCTGCTACATATAGGTACTCATTATGCGTCCTCACCGCACACAAGTAGAAAGGGAAACAAATTCGACTAATAAAATTTTTTGTGAATTGAATAGGCTTCATGATTGTCTATGATGAACCTCTGGTCCATTTGCTGTATATTATGGGAAACCTCTCTCGGTTGAACGGCTTCAGAACGCATGAATAAATCATGAGGATTACTGAAACAATAATCAATGGTTCAGTCAACCTTACGCTCCGAGTGGGCGTACGTATAAACTAGCCGGACTAGAATATATCCAGACGGATTAACATAACGTAAATTATTATCGACCACCCAAATCGCAGATTGGGAACATGATAGGTTTATCGGTTGTGGCTATACGAGAAGCCCTAAACTGCTTTTCTAGCGAAGAAAATTTATTTAAAGTCCTCCTCATAGGGATGTGGAATTTCAACATTATTATTATCGTAAATGAGTTATCTATTCAGATACTAATACGTGTATATTTTCATTCGAAAAAGAAGTTTATCGACGGATTTTTTAAATATTAAGAGTGTTTAGATTCTCATTTCAGATGAATGTAGAAGAATTTTAATTGTTGTGATTCCAAAAAGGATGAATCAAAGTACCAGAAATTAAGAAATATGTTTATTTTTTTCTCTCTCATTATCAATTGAAGTATAGGCCAATCCATTTCTACCTAAGATCTTCATCAATATTCACTCCTCTCAGTGCAATATCAATCGAGTAGGTACGTTTTAGCAGCTATCTTGTGTTATTAATGCAACCATTTCAACTTTTTCCTCTTGCCGTGTAGTGGATTCTCTCACTTTAATCTTAATTATATAATTACCTTAAAGTTCATTTCTAACAGAATTGTAAGGGCCAAAATGCGGTTGGTGAATTAAGGACTAAGAATAGAAACGAGAACAAATTGATGCTTCAAAATTATTCACCTTGACGATAAGGTCTCACATGGACGAGATCCATATAGAAAAATAGACCATTATAGAATAACTCCATTTCAAAACGGAGAAAAAGATTCATCTTTTGACTCTGAATACAAGAGTAGGTAGTACCTACTTGTTGTTGTGGTGGTGGTAGGGGGGGGTGGGGGGCCACATGGGTTCCGATTTGATATACAGGGTGTCTGACGGGTTTTGTAACATAGGTTTGTTACTCTCTATTTTTCTCTCCATTTATTAAAATAAAAGTGGACTATTTTACGTGAAATAAATGAATTATGGTCATTATTCTACAAAAACTGAGTCGAATTAAGAAACGGATAGCATCTCGTGAATCAGCGTTGAAAAACAATGAAAATTCATTCATTCGCCACACATTAAAGTTCCCTATCAACCACTATCTGACATTTTTGAGGTTGCGCAACTTTGCGTGCTCACTGAACCGGTTGCGCATAAAAAAGTAATTGGTTGAAAGATCGGATTTTCATGAAATTGTAGGTTGAATCCAAATCTGTAACAAAAAATTGGGGTCCCCGTTAAAAATAAGAAATTAAGAATTCGAATGAAATAAACGAATAGTGTTCCAGAGAGAGATTAGAAGTATCGAAGGGTGTGCAGGGGTGACTTGAGGTCACGTTTGTTTGATCTTGGAGTTCCCGTTCTTTGCTTGGACTGATACAACGATTTCGGATAGTAATCAGTTCCGACCAAAAGATCGTTGGACGTTGAACACGGGATTCTGAGGCGATATACGGACGGCTTCCATGCTTTTTGTGACCCCTGCAACTCGAGTGATGAAGCTGGAATCCTCTTTGCTGCTGTCTGAAGAGCATGTTGCCCTAGAGCAAATTGATCGACTGTGTTGTCACTGGCACTGTCTCAATGATCAGCAAGTAGCTGTAAAGTTCTTCGCCTAACTCTATACTACTTTTGTTGGCCGCAGTGGTATAATATGTACAAGGATATGGGACAGTTTGAATGATAATTTTTTTTTTTCAACTGGAATCGCTTAGCTATTTGAAATATTTACGTTGAGGTTCGGATAGGATAACTATACCCGTAAACTATGCAAAAATGGATCGGAAGACTACATCGCTCTGGTCGGATACGGAAGGAAAATATATCGGCTTTATATTTGCCTTTACTCGGTGGATTGACCATCAGGAGTGGAGTCGAGCCGTGGTCGTGGAATAAATTCTCCGCGGGTCTCGCTATCGTGCGGAACTTGGCACCGGTTAACAAACGGGCCCCTGGCGGAACGGATGGCGAGGATCCGACATCGCACAGGGTAAGAAACCGGGCACAAACCCCTGTAACCGACCCAACTCGCTATAAAACACGGATTTAGCTTGGAAATTCCACCGCACGTTCCGGATATGTCCCACCTTGTAGCTCTCAACCCCTAAACGCCATCGCCTTCCTCCATTTTCTCGGCTAATTTTCATGTTAAATTAACCCACCGAGTTCACGTTCGTGGGAATTTCGCTTTGAGATCAGACCTCGAGCGTTCGAGCATCCATAATACACGCCACCGGAGGGGAACCTTCTTGTAAAAAGGCTTCAACATCTTTTAATAACGGAAAAGGCCAGTTTCCATTAAAGATTTACCATAATGGACGCTCGCTTCATTGCCTTGGCAAAATATCATGGCTCCTTTGGGGCCCGGGCGTGATAATGAAGTCCGCTGTAACGCAGAGCTCTCGCAAGTGCAAACAGAATGTTCTGCGCGGCCCTCGTTTTTATGACGCGGAAATGAAACCATTATGACTTTTTGCCGAAGAGAATGAAAGCCCATTTCCATTATTACTCGGGTTATTATAGTAGCGCCGTGGGTGGATTCCTCCGGTACGATTCTCCCTTACCGCTCTTGTATCTCATTGACGATTCCCCACACGGGCAGAACGAAAGAGGAGCGACTTTTCCAGCTGTCGTTTGAAATTACTGTCCACTGTCAATTTCGATGGACTAAAATCATCAGGAATAAAGTACAGCGGTGTAATAGAAAGAAGGGTGCTGATTCTGAAATAATCATTTCACCTACTTTACTCAGAAATAACACCAAAATCCGCAAAACAGCCCCTAAATTGGCATTCCTCAATATAACACAAAAAAATGAATTTCGAAAATTTTTTTTTGGTTATTCCATGAATAATCCAATTTATGTTTTCATGCAAAAAGTCAATCTCTCCGATTCGGAGCAACATTTTTGTCAAATTTCCGTCCACCATACGCCGCACGCGTTAAATATGTTTTTTGAAAAATGGATTTTCGAGATTTTTTGCGATATGGGCGTGTGGGGTATCATTTTCCGCTAAATTTTGGTCGCTGAATCCAATGAAGTGGAACCCGGAACGATTGACGCCCTCTGGAAGAGGTTATGGGTCAAAATGGCTACCTATCTACCCATTTTGAACGTGTTTTCGAGATTTCTGGTACCTAGGCGTGTGGGGTATCATTCCCCACTAAATTGTGGACCCTGAATCGACTGGAATGGGTGGACTCACCACACCCACTGTTTCCCCCTAGTTTGTTGGTATTTATTGTTTACTATGTGAATGCACTAGGAGTATTCCACAAGTAAGAACAAAAAACCAAACGAAATCATGAATTGAATTAATAATGGTTAAATCACCTAAACCCAATGTTTTGTGAGTATTCACATTTATTTAAAATTGAAAAGTTCTGCGTGATAACGACGTTTGATTGCGATGCTGGCTTTCAAAAGATGAACCGGGTAATTTCATGTGAAATTCCTTATTTCACTTTAAATCCTGTATTTACGTAAGACAAAGAAGAAGAATAATAAATTTTATTCCATTCAATTTCACACAGACTGGCTCAAAAACTTTACTTTGAGCTGCGCCTTTTTCATAGTCATCTCCTCTAACAGTCTCAGTAGTTCCATCCCCTAATGAGGGTTTCCAATCCATTACGAGTTCCAATTCCAATATAATCGTAAACCTTCGTTACAGTCGTTCAGTCAACCATGTAGTAAAATCCGGGCTCTGAATATTGGTTGGTTATTCGTTGAATAGGTAATCAAAATGTGTTTTCGAAGCATGGGTTTTTCACATTTTTGCCGATATAGGCGTGTGGGGTATAATTTTCGACTAAATTCTGGGTTTCTTTCTCCTGGCCCGAGGAATAACCAACCCCTGTGAATGAGTTTGCAGTGTTTTTTGTTATGAGCACATTTTCCCAAGCAATGTACCATTCACAAGTCCGAAGTTCTGGGATTTATTTCTCGGTCACTCTTCACGTTGATGAGAATGGTTCGACTTGTTGAATCATGTAAAGTGAAAAGGCCTCACGGCAAATTTAGTATGCAATGAAAAACAAACGGTTTCGGAACGATTTAAATATTCTAGTTGAAACGATGAAACTTGTCACCACAAGTGCTTTCCTCGACGCTCTCGAAATGATTTGTGGATCGTATTAAAGTTTGTACTCGTATATACGAGGAAAAGAGACTGCTCGAGGCTCGTGGTAGGTATCTCAAGTTAATCTCGTGAGCAAACAGCAGTAACGTTTATCACCATGTATAACCGTAAATTAATTTTGCTTTACTCCCTCTTTTGTTTTCCTTTCCTCTTTCACAATACCTTCCTCCCGAGAGTGTAATATGGCTACTAGCTTCATTGAGCCACTTTAACGCTATCGTTGTTGAAAGAGTCCTTTCTTTAAGAGCGAGTTGTACCTGGTGGGGGAGAACTTTTCACTATAAATCCTTCGTAGCGTTCAGATTTATTCATACGGCGGTTTCCATAGTTGAAATAGAGGACCTAATTGCAACACTGTGTCGAAGGTTCTTGAGACATACCGTAAATATGTAAAATTTCGGGTTATTGTATATTTAAGAATTTTTATTGGACTAAAACTGATAGACTCTTTCGTATTCGTTTTGATAAATGAGCGAGATATCAAATTTCAAATATCCACTTGCTGCATATTATGTCGCCGTGAAAATGTCTGCAACCTACGGTATTCTTTAGTTACCTTATGTACGAATTTTCTGTAGACTGATCTGTTCTTTTAGGAATCGGCTCTCTTATTACTTACGGAACTGCTCCTAATTGGAGCCTCAGAATCGAATATGATGTAAAAGGTTATTAGAATGGTTCTGTTGGATTGGTTTCAGAAGAACATACGGTAAATGACTTTACGAAGTACATGTAACTATGTAAAGGATGATTTGCCCAGTTTTGTTGCGATAGTTGGTTCAGATTGATAACTACACAGTCAGCAAATATTTTTATCAGCGAAGGAAACAATTAAAGAACTAAAAAACTCCAGATTTCCCAATAACAGTTCACTTGCAGCAGAAAAACTTGTGATTGCGATCTGAAACATTCTGAAAAACAACATGGCGGTGGGTCGAGACTCGTAGCTGATTGGTAAAAATTTGTGTGCTCCCCTGCAGTGCTGCTAGCTGTGGTTGTCCACCACACTACAAATAGTTGTGTTTCGTCTATGAATTGAACCAGCTCCGGTGTTAACTCTCAAGGCCATTACTCTTAACGCTTTGCACATTTTTACCCAAAACCTCTATTCCCTTTAAGGAGATCGGTTTTAGCAGATTTACTATAAGAACCAACACTGGTTCTTGGCACTGTTTGCAGGAAGAGAGACAAGTGTAAGCCTCAAATATTAACTGAACATTCAACACTGCTTTGGCAGACATCATATTTGAGAATATTTGAAATTAGGTCGCTTGTTCTTGGCGCTGCATTGTAACCCCCAATAACCTTTTTTTTCCGACATATTTACTGATTTTGACGCTGGGTGAGCACACTTGTTTATTCTCACATGTTCAACCAGGCTCACTTTGCAACATTAGTGCAATCATGCTCCTTCAATGTACCACCTCCCTCTGTATTCACCTGATACGGTTCAACTTCGATCATGCGTTGCCTCCCCATAACATCGCGTCCCAGCTAACTTCGTCAATTTCCATTGTCCTCTGTATCAAGTTCGACCTTCCGGGCAGGGACGATCCAATCAATAAAACGCTTTATCTCACTTTTGTTTGACCGCAGTCCCTCGGGGTTTCAAGTTACTGAAACAACAGAACTTATCCTTGCCAACTAGGAGAGCCGAAGCAAAGACAGGCTTCTGAACATAAATCGGAGACAGAACTATTGATGCGATCTAATCTGGCGTTCATGCTGGTAGATAAAATGCTGGGAGTCTCTAGTGAGCACATGATCGAAACTGTTGTTTGACCGTGATACTTGAAGTTTGTTGGCGGAAAAGAGAAGGCTGATTAACCGATTTGTTCAGGATGGCATGACAAACGTCGTATTAAACCACCTGAGCTACCCAATTGTCAAGTCTATACAATCTAGTTCTGACTCAGGTGGAGGTTACCTTGTTGTATCACTAAAAAATATTGATCTATTGCTGAAATATCTGGCATGACCAGTTGCTGTTTGAGATTTGGGTGTGAGATGGTCCAGAACCTGACCATCCTGCACGATATGCAGGGAGAGGCAACTCCAACAGAGGGTTGGCTCATCACCACCCTCTGAGTCACTCTGCTCCGTCTCACCTGACCATCCTGCACGATGTGCAGGGAGAAGCAACCCCAACAGAGGGTTTGCTCATCACCATCTTTTGAGTTATTCTGCACCGTCTTACCTGACCATCCTGCACGATGTGCAGCGAGAGGCAACCCCAACAGAGAGTTGGCTCATCACCACCCTTTGAGTCACTCTGCACGTCTTACCTGGTCGACAATTCGCTCCAACACTTTAACGTAAAGTAGAATGTGAAGAATGAGACAGAAACAGAAAAGAAAGAAACCCGTGTTTTACTATTCTGCTCACTTCCCAAATCCGTAAACCCCCCATTTGTTCCACTGGTCCTATTTTCCGCTCGATATGTAAATCTCCTTAGAACGCTCATGACGTTTGAAAAACCTTATTGGTGATGAAGCATCGAGAGCGGAAAGACGCAGAGATAGAACTGAGCGAAAGAAGATGGAATGGAAGCGGAGAGGTAAGAAGGCTCATGAACTCCCCCAGTCTTTTCGGTTGAATTTCCAACCCCATCCAGCCCCTCATCACTCGTTCGGTTCGCTCGAGACTATAACAAATTGTAATAGGTTTTCCTTGAATGTGCCTCATCGAGATCCGTCTCCGATCTATCTGCGATCATTGCCTTCCCCTTAGCGAAATCCGCCAGACCGTGAAATAGTGTTGATTTGCAATTTTCTCTCGTCTTTCCCCAAAACCTCTCCTCTCATCTCAATCGAATTGACGAATTTGAATCACTTCGTAGTTCGCCCACATCCTTAACCAGTTTTGTGTTTTAATATTATTGGAAATCGTGATTTGAGAATCGTCGTCCTTTACAGTAATGGGTTTTTCTGTAAGATTCCCTTAAGACCCGTCAGTAGTCTGAGTTTGACAATCCATCTACTCCAACTCCAACTGGGTTTATTCTCTTGACGTGACGGGGAGGAGTGAAACTCCTGAGTTGAAATCCGATTGACGGAGAATTGTAAAGGGGGAGCCTGGGGGTCCTTCTCTTCATCAGGCATCTTCTCGTTATCGTGTCTACTATGCTGGTCTACAGGCTTGACGAAATCACAGTGGAACTTAAAATGAATGGAGCGCATTTTTGCGATTCAAAGGACAAATCGGAAGCCTAATTTTCAGGCCAGTGATTGACAGATAGGAGCTACAGCCATCTACACCTACATCCCCTCCCCCTTCCCAGTGTGTTTACTGTTCGTTTGTCATTGTTACATGCCCCGGTGATGAGCTTCCTCCTGATAAGTGCACCTTAGGACGCACGATAAACTGTAGTCCGGTACTTGGAAGGAGTTTGTTTATTAGCATCTTTTTAGCCCCTGCTGAATGAATCCTTGTAGACGAGAAGCTCCCCGTCTGCCAATAATAATCAGCCATTCGGAATTGACAAAAATGGAACATCTTTACATTAAAGATGCCGATCACCATCATCAGGTGAAAAAGGCACTTCATCCAATGAGACTTGTGTGTTGAGTTCACCGCCTTATACCTCAAAAATAGTTTCATGTTTGTTCCTTCGTGAAACGCCAGGGTTCCTCTCAAAAAACCTAAGCCGAGCCAATTCGCGAAACAACGAATCCCTTTTCCACGTTTCTCGACCTTCTCATTCGTCGCCACGAACTCCTTCGGTGTCGCTTCTTCCTTCCTTTTCATATTGTATGAAGGCACCGGCTGGATAACGTTGAACCATTTCAATTTGGCTTTGATGTCAGACGCGACTCGACGATCGTGTAATATCATGGCCAACCAAAATTTGGCGAATAATTTACGACGTTCTTTCTCAACTCTACTTTCTCATTTCCGTTCCTTAATCGAGTAGGTTACCGTTGTTTTGGTTTGTTTTGACAGATAAATTTTCCATTGAAAGATTATAATAATTATTCCTCTTTTTCGAGATTTCTCAGCTATGAAAATGAAATATTCCAGGTTCCTATCAGTTTCTGCGAGTTATTCCGGTGTGTGATTTTCATATGATGAATGGAGCGAGATGAATAATAAAGGAGATTGATACATAGTTCCTAACAGTCATGTGAATATTGCATTTCAATACTCATCGGGCTCACAAATAGGTTGTAGCTACAATTATCAGCTACAACTTTCTCCGTCTTCATGAAAAAATGTGAATGATGTCGCAGCCATGAATATCATCACGTCTTTCAAAAAGATAAAAATGCTAGCTTAGGAATGGAACTCTTCATTTCCAGAATTTCACTTTCGAGCACTTCGAACCAAGAAATCACCTACGTCTGCCTCCTACGTAATTGACTCTAAATAATCTTCCTGCCGCGAGGAACGAAGGTGCTATTTGTTCTTGGTGTTCAAAACCGAGTGGAGCAGAACGATGTTCCTTTCACAACGGAATGATAATTACCGTTCCCCTAAGTTTACTTAAATTGCCTAAAGTTAGCAGCAATTACTTTCCCTCAATTCACTGAAAGCCAAATGTTCGTATGTCTTTCTCTCAAGACTCAAACTGGCGAAAAATATCATTTCAGTCTGTAACATTCCACCACCTCCCGTGAGAACTAACCCAGAAACTGATTAATATTTTACCGGGGCATTTGTCCTGTTGGTATACAAGGACAAGCAAGAAGGAAGTAAGAGACTTTGGTGAAATAGCCTTGACTATGAGACCCGCTCAGGAATATAGCAGCCAATAACCTGCCCAGGTATCACAGAAAGCACATGATGCAGGTTATAGGTTATTATCGGTGAACATGGCCACTTTTCAATGGATTGTGTTCATTACCATCGCGTACAGTGGTGTATAGTGTGATAATCCGTTTAGCAGCTTTTAGCTACTGATGGTTTTTAGTCTGTAAAAGAAACTCGACCGACTGACTGCCAAGAAGGCCAACGATCATTCTTTGGACTTCTCTCAGGACCGTGGAGGGCACATGAGTGAAGCTCGCACAGACCTGGTCGTCACACGATGGACGTCACTGGTCTACAGACAACACACACTGCAAAACGACACAACCGCCCACAAACAGAAAAATGGTGATATGGTGATAACCGTGATATCAACCTTACTAAACCGGAGCCAACGTGCTCCTTTGACGTCGCAACCTCTCTAACTTGAAGACGACACTCATGGTGCTTATCGCCTCTTGATTTTGCTCGGTAATACGTCTCTTCCACGGTCTCTTTGCGCTTCTGTTGTTTTATTTGCAAAACGAAGAACGATAAAAGAAAAAATGATTTTCAGATGGACAAAATTAGTGCAGCCAACAAAAATACAGCAACGGACCAAGTCTCTTCAGGATTAGAATGAGTGTTCCATTTAAGATTCCACGGTTAGTTGAATGCAAAATCCCTCTCCAGACTGATCATCCACTAGGTATGGAGTGAAGTTTTTCTTCACTCCTTCCTCTTCCACTTGGGGCAAGAGAGGATATTAAATTTTCCTCTGAAGGGCGACAAAGTCAACTAGGAACTAAGTCATTAAAGTTAAGTAGGTCGACGGTCTGAGTTAAAGGGACTTGTGAAGTGAGGAGGCTCCTTGCTCGCAGCTTCTTTGCTCCCCGCAAAATCGCTTCTCTATCTTTATGATTCTGAGGGTCGTGGTGGCAGACACCAAAGAGGATCTAGGAGGGAAAGAAGGTTATACTCTATCCCCACGGGGTCGCCTTTCGTCTTCCAGTTATGATGGAGTTGCCCCTCGCTCTCTTCAGCTCCTAAGTGATTGTTCTAGAAGGTTCTTTTCTTTTCTGTTTCTGCTGGGCTCTCTCGCCGTTTCAATTTGGATCACATTTTATTGATGTAGTGGGATTAAAAAGGCGAGCTCTCGAGACCGAAGGGGAAACCTGGAACAACTTTGACCTGAAAAAATGTTTCATACCCTCGTACTTTCGAACTTTCGACCGTGTGAGCTTGAAAACTGTATAAGGTCAGATTTTTCCCGCTCTGTTAGTTTGATCCCAAACAGACTAGTGTACAGCGTCGAGGAGTGAATCCTCACCCCACACCCAAAAACCGCAATTTTCTAAAAATCTGAAATTTTGGTCAGGGACCTCGTTCCGGCTCTAGTTCTTCGTCAAAACTTTTAAGCCCGATCAAAATGGATTTTCGAGAATTTTGGCGATCTGGGCGTGTGGTGTATCAATTTTCACTATGTTTCGGGCGCAGAATCGATTAGAGTGAGCCCAGGACACTCGACAATAACTTTTTGCCCCATAATCTTGCTCCAACCCCTGTGTATGAATTGTCAGTGTTTTCACAAATTTATTTTTACGATTATAGCAGGCATTATTGACACGTCGCTCAGCAAAGCAAACCACGGATGTTTCAAAACCTTCAACACCATTTCTCCTGTACGGCGTGAATCTCCACTGAATAAACGACGAATACATTTTGGAGCTTTTCATCATCGTTTCAAACCTCCCTGAACAAACAATCCTTCGAGGTTATTACACACGCTGTGGCATCGTTTTCGCTTGAATTTTCAATCAGATACACTGGATTTAGGTAGATTTAATCCCTCGCGGTTGGCCGTGTAGCCGCATATTGCATAATATAAATCACTCATCGATTTTCCCTCGGTGAAAACCACAAAAATACTGGACGAATCCATTTTGCTCCTTTGCGTTGACGTTTCCATTTATTTTCCATTAAAATGCAATAAGTATTATGGGAGGCGTGTAAAGCTGATTAGTATTCTTGTGTATTAGTATCTTCATTTGTGAGCACACAGTGAATTTAGTCGGCAAATAACATAATTTATTCGAATAAGGCACCTCAAATAATGTGCACCTTACGTTGATACGATAAATGCAAAGACTTTGCAGAGTTCACGGAATAACTATTGTCTGTTTGGAACGTTTACTATGTTTACCAGTTCATTAGGTTCATTACACAAAAAGCGTTCATTGTGTAGATTTAGTGTAACTGAGTTTGAGTGAAATTAAATATTTATTGTAATTTGATTGCGTCAAACTTTCCCGCGAATGACGAACTGGTCAGGAAACAATTCCAGAAGACTCCTATAATAAAGCATATATTATTCGGAATATAAATAGATCGGACTGAAGTCCTCTATTTGGCCGACTTCAATATTAGATAACATTTTGGGACAGTGATAACAGACACGTTTTATATGAACTATTAAGTAGAATGATTCTAGAAACCATCGACATCGTGTCACCATTCCATTTATCTAATGAATTGGGAGCAAGTCAGTGAGTACAATAGACATATTTTGGTTGCGACATTAGTTACAGTGGACAACCACCAGAATTGCTGTTAACCGTGGGGGTGGTTTTCAAAATAGAGTATATCTTCTGTCCAAGTATATTCTAAAAGAAAACAGATAGGCAGTACAACTAGGCCTAAAATGATATAAATGCAGAGAAATTATGGCAATATGTAATGTACAGAAAAGATGCGGAAGCTTAGTTTTTACATTGATAATGAATATCTTCTGCTCTCTAATTTTTGCTGGCGTTTGGAGTTTTCTCCAAGACGAATTTGGCATTGTTCAAATTATGGTTTGTCTGACGAAATTCGCTGGTCACACACAATTTTTAGTTTACGTTTGGCCTGTTCCCGTTGTCCTCGGAAATGACGATTCTCATGTAATATTTCGTAGATATCAGGAAGATTCAATGATCATTGTACCCGTTCACGCGCTATCACCTTGATAATCGCTCCGTATAGATCAGTCGAAGCTTTCGCTACAGTAGATCCATCCTCGGGGAGACAGGTTAATGGCTTCTGATATTGGGAACGCATCTATCTGTTAACGGTGTCGAAGGTGACTGAATCTTCTGAATGAGTGAGGATAGTAGGTGAATTCTGCCATTGTCTTGGTTGATCAATGTGAACTCAACTCGCTAACAAGAGCTTCTCGCGTCATTGAGTTTCCTTCTATCAGGGCCGTTATTGTATCGTTTCTGAGTATAATATATTGTCTCATCGGTTAAGTAATGGTTCCATTCGATATTGCTTTCTACTTAAAGCGATGTGCGTGCTCAGGGCATGAATATTCAGTCAAGGACTCGTTGTATTGAGTAGTGAATTTCCTAGAAACTTTAATATTCACAATAATGTTTCTCGTCCTGATGGAACGCTCCACCCTCGTAATCGTGTGGGGATAAAAAATGCTACAAGCAGGAATTTTATGGCTAGCCTATGCTTTTTATAAATGATGATGTTTAGTCGGTGATGATAGTGATTTCGGGGTGGTTTTCAATAAGATGGGTGAGGATTGTGGTTACACGGGAGCTCCGTCCTTGTGTTTACACCCAAACATGATCACTCCTTCGCTTCTGTCTGGAGTTTTGTCTTTTGCAGTAATTCACGCTAAAATGTTATCAAAATTCGGGCGTGGCGCTTCAAAAATTGATCCACCACAGCCTCAAAAAACCATTAAAACTGTCGTGAGAAGCTGATATATTTCGAGTGTCCTAGAACGCTATACATCTTCTGTCCAATTAGTGCAGCAGTTGCGTAGGAATTCATTGAAAACAGAGTTGAGAAATTTTTATTTAGTTATTTATTGAAAGCCATTGTTTATTACATAGTCTGAAATCAGACTCAAGCCATGACTTCTTCCTCTTCTTTTTTTTCTCCTTCTTCATTGTAATCTTCAGCTCAAATACAATGAGCTAGAGGAGGATGTGAGTTCAAATTAGGATTATATTTCCATTCAGCGATGATTTAATTTGAAATTCTGAAATTGAGCCCCTGAGCACAGTTCTTCCTCGGGGAAGATTTCATACCAGAAGCGTTAAAATGCCGTTTGCAAGTCAAGAGAAACGTTTTGCTTACATTTTTGTGCATGCTAGTCACGGAGGAGATTTAGGCTCAACTGCAATTTTGAAAATCATATGGTAATCGATTAGGATTGTTGGGAATGCCTGATCTCCGAAGAGACACTCCACCAGTGAGATCAAAATTTTGGTTCAATCGAACGCTAAAGAGCAAGTTTCGGGGGCCCTCGAAACTCTTCATTCAAATATGGCTCGTCCTGCAGTATTCTATTTTCCGTTCCCTAATTATTATTCCGATTCCGTCGGGAAACGGTCGTGTTTGGTTAGGAAAACTTCAGCGTTTACTCACCTATTGACGTACCCAGTTTTGTAACTAATTCGATCTGTTGGAGTTTACTCCGATTTCTCCGAGAATTTCACAACCTCGAGTCCTCAACAATAATATTACAGCCACCGCCCGAACACTCTAACAAGCTAAGGCTCTGTTGCCCATCGATGCGTTCAGATTAATGTTTCACCGTCCCAGTCTATCGTTCAGGGTGAGTCAGGGGACGGGAAATTGGAGCAAAATGATGAATTACTCGAATTTCATCTTCCCGGTAAACCGGAGCCCGCGAATGGGCTGAAAGTATGGAAGCGGAAAAAAGTGGACCACCTGGGCCCGTATGGAGCAACATTTTCTAAACCATTAATATTCAGAGACCGTTATAGCTACTTAACACAAATCCAGAAAATTTCTTCACTAGATTAATCTATTACGTATCACTGTACTTGTACACTTTTTTATTAGTAAGTAAATGAGTAAATTATTTGCCTATTTTCCATAGAAGAAGAAATGGCGGAAAAATGGATATAATAAAATATGAGATAATCACAACTCTACTATTATCATACCGAACGTGTGTGATCATCATTTCAATGCCGGTCAAAGTGTCTGGTGTTGATGATCGAACTGTGGAATGGAAATGTGACTGTTTTCCCAGTGAGACGGGGGTATTAGGTAAATGGCGGTTCATTACGAAAAGATCAAAGGCCATCCATCAAAGCGTCCCGTCAGTGGGTAATGTTCTGAGCCTCTCCGGCTGCACTAAATCAAGTTCCTAAGTGGCTCCTTCATCTTGATAGCTCTCAGTAACAAGAAGTGGCACGATTTTGTCATCAGAATAATTAAGGGAGTGATCATGACGCGGCGGTGTACCAACCGGCATTTCCAACTGTCGTATGTTTACACCCTATGTTTTTCTTTTGTTGCGTCAAATACGTGTGTTTGGGGCACAAAGGGACGTACACTTAAAATGAGTTGTATTGTACTGTCATCGCGTGTACATGTTCCCTCGTCAATGGCAAGATATCCTTCATTCATCCGAACCACTCGTGATGTCCTGGGCCGAAGCGGAACAAATATCTGCCCCCTATCGCAGTCCTTTTCCTTCAATTCCTGACGTGATTGCAACCTAGGGTGTCCATGCAATAGTTGGAACATTTCCACTCGGCTGGTTTCTGTCGTCAGGCCTCCGACACCGAACCAGATTTGCGTTGAATGAAGTAATATCACTATAGTTGTTGTTGAACCTGTTCTAACGTGACGAGGTAACTTGCTAATTGGGTGGTCACTTCTCGTCAATAGCCGGCTATAGGTGACGACAAATTCAACAGACGAGATTCGCCCTCAAAATAAACACTGCGCCCTCAACACTAATTAATCGCTTATAGCGGTCAGATGGACGATGAAAATCAGTCACCCATACACCCGGGTCAACCCCTTTGGAGCAGCTGGTGAATATTAATGTTGCGTCTAGGTTCGAACGCCGTCATCAAACGTGATTAAAGTTCCCCACCCGCTAGATGCTAATTTCGTACCTACGACCTGTCTAATTTAGTGCAGCCCCCACAAAGGGAAGGAGCTGGTTACAAGGATGACAGATATTCCAGGCGCGGTGTCCCAGCAATTTATGAAGCCTTAAGGGACAGAATCAGTTCAAATTTCATCTCATCATCAGAGCCTTATTTGAACGAGAACGCTTATGACGCAGTAAACTGCTGAAATTCAGATCCTTTAGTACTTAATATTTACCCCTCAATCATTCTTGTCACAAGCGACTCGCCCTCCTCCTCCTTACCGTCCCCCTATCAAAATAATGTCACTGGCGATCTGTGCTTTTCAACAGAAAATGAAGCAAAAATAAAGGGTTGGGTTAGGAACGTTGGGAGAACTGAACAATTCATTCCCTAGATTGACTCTGCGTCCAAAAATTCTCATGAAATAAGCAACGAATCGCGAAAAACCGAAGGTGAACTTCGTCTTGACGTTATAAATCATATTGACCCCTTGCTGTGATACTCCGTGAACATTTCATTAGGTCCGGCAGTCTGTTTTTTGACGTTACCGTACGGTCCAAAAGGAAATGGTGATATCTGCTAATGGGAAATACATCATAATAATTTGTGGGATGCAGTTGACAACAAATCAATTCCTCCTGTTCCGATGTCAATGATCATCAATCACATTCAGCTTGCGTCATCATTGCTTCACGTCAATATTGTCCATTCAGATGGTTAGACGCGCTTCTGAAACGAGACAGACATTTGGTTGTAAGTCATAGTCGTGCAAGAGTAATCTCAATCTAGATAGTAGATCAAGGGTCCTAGAGCGCCTAGTTCACAGTTTACGATCAGCGGATTTGCAATTATTTATTTTGCAGTTCCATTTTTTCCCTTGCCTTGTGGTTCTAAGAACTTTTTGCCTACAATTTAACCCCACAAACGCTTTGCTCACCTTCATCGGGTCCGCATTATGTTCGCCATAATTATCCCGATGATAGACTCTATTGGAGTTTCCCTTGGTATTGAAAATAAGCAATAAGCAGTAAGTGAAACCTCGTACGCTCAATAAAGATGATGTAATGAGTAACCTGCATCAGGTAAACCGAGGACTTCGTCGGGGGGCCATGTCAACGAGAAAACCAACTTCCTCGTTATATTATTTTATTTATTAAGTTTGAACTCGACTGATTGACTGCCATTGTGCTGCAACATTCCTAAACGACTCCTATGGTATTTGAAGCGAGCATCCCGACGAGTTCCCACGTGAAATGGCTTAAATGAGATCGGAAGTGCTCAAATTCTCATGAGGTCGTTCTGAAAGATAACAGCTAAATCTGATTAAGTGTGTTATTTTTAAAAAGTACAACGAAAATAACGAAATAACGTATAGTATATGTGATGTCGTCGTCGTCAATGATCTGCCCTTCCTCGTAGTTGGAAGGCATCATAATGAGGTTTTCACTGAGTGACACACGCGTCTCGTGACAATAACGAATATAAAAAGGGTTTATTAAGACGTATCAGGACTTTAACTCATAGATTAATTACACCCGAACAAGCATACTCCCCCCAGGCACTCAATCAAACTGTTCATACTCAGAACACAATAACTTCTTGTCGTAGACGCGCTCTCTGACAACGTCTTCGACTGACTCCTGGAATGCGACTGACTGACGCTCCGGTAGTGTCCGGAAGTGCCACACGGGGTGCTGTGAGCAGCTAGTGACGACACAAAAGTGTTATTCGGGTGAATTAACAGCTGGCGGGGAGTTGGGTAAATCCAACGAAGGTTGTAGGTAGCATAGAGATCCGTCGGGCATCTCTACATCACACGGCGATCCTGACATTGCTGCCGTCCCCGGGAGCACAGTGTACCTGCGGGACCAAAGGCAGCCCATTAGTCTGAACCAAAGCCGATCGCCACCGCCCCCAAGAAGAGGGAGGGAGCGAGGAACCATCACCGGGAATTAATGCCGGTGATGACAGCCAGACAAACAGCGCACAGAGGTGAGGAGGCACAACATAAGGGGCGAGAGCCCATGAAACAGGGGCGAAAGCCCATAAACAAGGGGCGAGAGCCCATAAACTAGGGGCGAAAGCCCATAAAACAGGGGCGAAAGCCCATAAAACAGGGGCGAAAGCCCATAAAACAGGGGCGATAGCCCATAAACAAGGGGCGAGAGCCCATAAAACAGGGGCGAAAGCCCATAAAACAGGGGCGATAGCCCATAAACAAGGGGCGAGAGCCCATAAAACAGGGGCGAAAGCCCATAAAACAGGGGCGAAAGCCCATAAACAAGGGGCGATAGCCCATAAAACAGGGGCGATAGCCCATAAAACAGGGGCGAGAGCCCATAAACTAGGGGCGAGAGCCCATAAAACAGGGGCGATAGCCCATAAAACAGGGGCGAAAGCCCATAAAACAGGGGCGATAGCCCATAAAACAGGGGCGAGAGCCCATAAAACCGGGGCGAAAGCCCATAAAACCGGGGCGAAAGCCCATAAAACCGGGGCGAAAGCCCATAAAACAGGGGCGAGAGCCCATAAACAAGGGGCGAGAGCCCATAAAGTCAGCAACGAACTGAATGCGCAAGAAGGCAGCAGCAGATGGTAAAACAGGCCAAAGCCTCAAAACAAGCCAGAGGTGCGTCCAGTGGCTAAACAGAACAGAGCACAGGAGAAGGGACCCGAACTCACTTGGACTTGACAATCACCCTATCAGAAAAGAAGTGACTGTGAGGACGAGGGCAACGTAAAGGGAAGGACGAAGAAGGAGGGACCAACCATGACGCGCCCTCGTGGTGCCAAGCAAGGTAGAGATCCCAACCCCGCACTAAACAAAGCAAGGCATAACAAGACAGTAGTGTAAAACAGCATGTGACCGGGCGGATCCACAGTCACACGAGTGGGAGAGTCCACACACAACAAAACTGTCAAGTCAGCCCAAACTCATTGGGATTGGTCCCCAGTATCAGCGAGAGGATTTAGTCCATCAGGCATAGGTGCCCTGCGCAATCGTTCGTGAGGATATTTAAGGTATTTCCGTGTACCAGACACAGGCTGTAACAAATAGCGGTCATTTGACAGAACTTTTACAATTTTATAGGGTCCACGATATGCATCGTCAAGTTTTACCCGGTTCCTCACCTCCGTTTGTGCAAAAACCAAATCATTTTCTTCAAATCGTTTAATTGGCAATTTGCCACTGTCAAATCGGGTTTTACTTATTTCAGCTTGCTTTTCAATTAATTGAGCGGCAGTGTCACGCAAAGCTTGAAGGTCAGTGGATGGCTGCTCAGTGAGATGATCAGTTATAGAAATCAAATGCAGGGGCCTGGAAACACGCCCAAACATTAGTTGCATTGGAGATATTTTAGTGACACTGTGAGGTGTAGTATTGAGAGCTAACTGGATGTGACCAACACAAAATTGCCAGGTTCGATGTTCATCCTTTTCAGCTACAGTAAGCATGTTACGAAGGGTGCTCATGAGACGTTCCACCTGGTCATTCGCCTTTGAGGCACCAGTGGCTATAAAATGAAGGTCGATTTGATGAGCACCACAGAAATCTTTAAACTCCTTCGCCGTAAAATTTGTACCTTGATCACAAATGATACGCTGCGGAGGGCCAAAAAAGTCTATAACAACGGTTAATGCTTTCACAGCACTTGCAGCTTCAAGGGAGCGGGTATGCTGAAGCACACAATATTTCGTGAATGCATCTATAAAAACAAATAGGTATTCTTTGGAGTCTTTTTTTCCACTCAATTTACCTGAGGCGTCCAGATGAAGGGTATGCCACGGTTCAGAAACCTTGGGAATTGGATGGAGTTGGATTTGTCGAGGACCTGAATCCGACTTTGATGTTTTACACACCAGACAGTTCTCGACAAACTTTCGAACATACTTGGCCATATGTTCGAAACCAATAGTGTTGGTATAAGGCCTCCAAGGTTTTTTCATAACCCAGATGGAAAAGGGACTCGTGAACATTGGAAACGACTGAATAACGAAGTGAATGAGGTACAATTGGGAGATACCTAGTCCTTGTGTGTCGCTGAACTTTCCGACACAGAATGCCATTGTGAATTTCGTATGTGTTTTGAATATCTGGGTCTATTTCATCAACATTTAATTTTTGGACGATTTCTGACACGAATGGATCACTTTGTTGGGCTGTCAGCAACCAGTCAGTAGAAACTGCTGTCAACTTGACATGCTTGTCAGAAACCTCAGGGTTCAAATAAGGCTTTACATTCCTTTGCCTACCATGTGGCCGCATTTTTGGACTCTCTGATATCAGCGTTGGAACCTGGACTGACTTTGGAACGAAATCGTTAGGAATTGACGAGTCGTCAGTAACAGGGTGTCGACTGAGAAAATCCACATGTTGCATGCGGGAAGACTGGCGATACTGAAGTTTGAAATCGTAACTCTGCAAGAAGGACCACCATCTCTGTACTCGGGGTACAAGATCTTTCTTGGTTTGACTCTTTTTCAAGGAATCGCAGTCAGTGATAACGGTAAATGGATAACACTGTAAATAATTGTGGAAGTGTTTAATGGCATAGACCACTGCTAGAGTCTCCAATTCGTAAGAATCATACCGAGATTCAGCATGGGTCGTTCTTTTACTGTAGTAGGCTATTGGTCTGGGCTTTTTATCAACAATATTAATCAAAATGGCACCAAAACCTATCGAGCTTGCATCGCAATGCAATTCAATAGGATGGGATGGATTGAAAATTGTTAAAATGGGTTCAGAAGTCAGAAGACTGATGAGATGTTGACGAACCTTCTCAAGGTCCTCCGTCCAAGGAATAGGACGATTCTTGTTCTCATCAGCAGGACTATTCGTTTTACGGGTTAATTGAAACAATGGGGATGCGATTTGTGAGAAATTCTTAACGAAATGGCGGAAATAAGATGCCAGACCTAAAAACTGGCGTAATGAGCGTAAGGTGGTTGGGGGTGACAATTTCGTAAGAGCTTCAACTTTGGTTTTATTTGGGCGCAACTCACCGTTTTCTATCTCATAGCCCAAATATTTAATTTTCGAAACGACAAACGAACACTTTGCCAGATTAAGGGAGAACCCTGCATCAGTTAGAACCTTTAGAATATGATCTAACCTATCAAGAGCCTGTTGCTGAGTTTCTGCTAAAATCAGCAAGTCGTCCATATAGCAGATAACATAACCAAAGGCTAAGTCCCCTAGAGCCTTCATGACAGCACGCTGGTAAACACTCGGCCCATTCCTGACTCCAAAAGGTAAGGCCAAGTATTCCCATTGGCCGTCTGGAGTGACAAAAGCCAACTTTTCAATCGAATCTTCTTCAACAGGAATTTGATGAAAACCGCTCGCAGCATCAAGTATGGAAAACCATTGAGCTCCATTCAAGCGCGCAATTTGGTCACTGATTAAAGGCAACGGAAATCGATCAGGAACTGTGTTAGCATTTAGCTCCCCAAAATCAACAGCCATTCTGAAACCTCCCGTTTTCTTTGGAACAAGAAGTATAGGGCTAGCAAAGGGAGAGGAACTGGGGCGGATCACTTTGGCATCCTCTAGTTCCTTTATACGTTCTCGAACTAGTTCACGCTGCACAGGACTAAGTTTATAAGGGCGACGATTTACTATCTTTGACGGATCAATAAGACGGATTTTGAAAGTGCCTGTAGTGACACGGGTTGTAGGAATTCCAGAAATGAAATACTGGGAATACTTCTGTAAAATGCGAATAAGGTCAGAGAGTTGACTAACAGGAAGATTTGTGTGAACTGTATCCAAATTTATGGTGCTTACTGGCAAAACATGGCAAGATCCCACAGGAGGAGAAAAATCAAGAAACGGAATTGTGGTATCATGGCAACCAAACATCTCACTGAACATCACAACCTCATCAGCAGCACACTGTTCTAATGAGCAGTGGCTATCCAGAAAATCGGAAATTTCATTTTCATTACAAATACCAGAATGCATATCTTCTCCAGCAGTTACATGGACTGGTTGAACTTCAACTGGCATGGATTTGGGTTCAGCTCTTGAGAAGTTGGCAGTGTCCAACAAACTACTATTTGAATCATTCAAGGTGCTAGGAGGAGCGTCCTTCCTAAGCACACAGGTTGAAGAATTCACAGCCATACAAAAATCTGGGGCAAGGATTTCCCGCCCCAAAATGATTGGTACAGGCAACAAACAGTTTTCAACAATATGAAATAATACCTGAGGGTCATTCCCATCTATTGTAACCAAAACTTGTTTTTGGCACTTGGAAATACGTTACTGCTGACCCTAGACCATGCAAACGGACGATATTTTGAAAAGATGGACCATAAAAATGGTCACTGATTGACATGTGAAGGAGAGAGCATTCTGATCCTGAACCAAAACAGTACTTGAATACATAACTTTGATGGGTCAATGTCCCCTCCAGATTAGCGACGCAGAGGCCAACCTGCTTGTTGGCTGGCTGTGCTGATGGCGCCTTGTTCTCTCCTGGTTTTGGCCTTGCAGCACTCTTCTTTCTGGTTATAGGTGTAGCGCAGGTGGTGTTGGTATATCCTGAGGCAGCCTTTGATGAGTTGGTTGACTCGGCCAAGGCTCGCATTGCACGGGTTTGTTCCGTCAAGAAGTCCTGGAATGAGCCTCCGCAAACGTCATGTGGAGAGGGGTGACGAGGGTGAGAAGTTGAGAAGCTGAGCGCGGAATCCACTCGGGCCTGGTCGGGTATAGTCGGGTGGGCGGAATCCAATCGGGCCTGTTCGGGTATAGTCGGGTGGGCGCTCGGGAAAATGTCCTTGGGTGCGTAACGATAGCTACCTCGCCAACAAAATGGAGTCGCGCCCTTCACTTGTCGCCTATCGGCAGCGTTACCATGCGAAAAATCGCCAAAAAACTCCGAGGCCAGTTTCCATCATTATTGCCATTCGAAAATGCACGCAGATTGTCGAATCCCACTTCTGATGTGATGTCGTCGTCGTCAATGATCTGCCCTTCCTCGTAGTTGGAAGGCATCATAATGAGGTTTTCACTGAGTGACACACGCGTCTCGTGACAATAACGAATATAAAAAGGGTTTATTAAGACGTATCAGGACTTTAACTCATAGATTAATTACACCCGAACAAGCATACTCCCCCCAGGCACTCAATCAAACTGTTCATACTCAGAACACAATAACTTCTTGTCGTAGACGCGCTCTCTGACAACGTCTTCGACTGACTCCTGGAATGCGACTGACTGACGCTCCGGTAGTGTCCGGAAGTGCCACACGGGGTGCTGTGAGCAGCTAGTGACGACACAAAAGTGTTATTCGGGTGAATTAACAGCTGGCGGGGAGTTGGGTAAATCCAACGAAGGTTGTAGGTAGCATAGAGATCCGTCGGGCATCTCTACATCACATATATGCCTACGGTTCCAAGTATAAGCAAAACAAGCCTTTATAGTTACGATTAGCTATTAATTTTTATACCCGCGCACGTTATATATTGAACGTTTATTTTTTTGGTTGATCTATTGATTCGTGAAAGTCGTTTTGTGATATAATACGTATTCGTGGATCGCAATAATCATTTTTCGTTAATTGAGAATTATGTCCATGTCGTGATCGTTCGGACTCAGATGTGCGATTCATAATCTTCAACAAGCAATAATTCTTATTACGTTTTGTTCGCGACTCAACAGAATCTCCGTATTTTTGCATTTGAAATACGCTTTTTCGTGGAACGACCGAGTAGAACATGATTACTATCCTGAACGACGTACCACTCGTCGTATGACTGGAGTTTTTTCAACGCGGATATGAAAACTCCAAAGATTTATAAGGGAACGCGGCGGTGATCCGAAAAAGAACGAGGGACGAATGGGATCTCTAAATCTCGCTTCTCAGCTTTTGTAGCGTTTCGCACAATATATATGAATCATTATTCACGCGAGCAAAGCGGCAAGTGTACACCTGTCCCTTTTGATAAATCATCACCTCCTGGCGCTTCCCATTTCGGGCACAAACCACTCTGCAACGTCACACTATGTGACTTTAAATAGAATCCGAACTCATTTATCAATGTATGACGGCTCATGGGGAAACTCTTGATTGGAGATGGGAAACTATTCAAAGCCATCGCCCTTAGAGTACGTCGTCTACAAATAAGCGTCGTTTGATCAGATTGCTACTCCGAGTTGCCTCATGAGAGGAAAACACAGCAATTTCATAGGAGCTCCAGCGGAGATGAGTTTCGGTCACATAGGAGTAACAAAATGGTCCTTGGAAGGATTTCCTGATATACAGAAATGGAATCATTAATCTTTTCTCCAAACAAATAGATGTTAGAGATGTTATGTAGCAATCTAGCCAAACAAACGTACCGTCACTCCAAAGAATGAATAGATTCGGAGTGGTTCTTCACAAGATGTGCTTGGCAGAGGGTCCACAGAGGGGATGAGCAGCGTTGCCAAATTCAACCTGTTTTGTTGGCTGAGGGTTAAAACAGAAGCCGCGGTCAGGCAGTCGGTCCAGATGGAGATAAGGTGAGAAATAAACGCTTAGCCCGGGTCGAATGGGATGAAGGAATGCTCGTGCTTTTAGTCCGAAAATTTCTTGCGTCGGGCCACCCTTCCACCGAACATTGCCCCTTTGGCCACGGCCGTTATACCGGTCGTTTCTTTCGGGTCGTGTTAGTTTGACCCAGAGACTGCGCGCTAACTGATTAAACCCTCCATAACTTGAGGAACACGGACGCTTGGCTTGGCAAAAAGGCTCGCGTTTTTGGTAACACTCATACGCGGCAAAAGTTTTCCCTTTTTGGCCATTCCATTAAAATTCATTCCCGTTTTCCATTATGGGTTGTATGTTGGATGGCTTTTCAGCATTTACTACTTCCTGAAAATATTCTGTAATAATATTCATGTCCCATGAAGAGGTCTCAGCCAGACGAATTGGTCAGTCCAGGCGTTTCTTCGTGTTCATCTCCTAACATGACCTTTGCAGTCTACTTCAGGGCTTCTGAAATGCTGGGAACCAATAGGGTAGAATCAGGTGGAAGACAGAGTGAGCCGTTCTGCGAGGCAGGAGCAGGACACGTTTGAAAAAAAAAAAATGATTGAACATGCTCAATTTGGTGAGCATACCACTGATGAGACAGTAGAGCAGTTGATCTGAACAGACCAAATAAGCGGTTGGTACGTTCAACGTCTGGACGACTAGCAATCTGAGTCTTGACCACCAATGGGGGTGCCGCGGGTGGAGATGCGGTCACCAGCAGTGGCAAAAACTCTTGAGCTTGAAAATGGGACTTCTAAATATGAGTAGCTTGTGATTATGCAGCAGTGGTTGCCATATACACCTGTGGACGGGCCACTGGCTTCGTGCCACCACCCCTCTGCCACTCAGTGGTCTTTGACGACTGAGTCACCAAACAGAACCATGTCATCAGCGTATAACACGAGCAAAATATCAGCTGAGATGGAATACACAGATAGAACATGGAACAGCGCCATTCGTTTTTTGATGATATAAATATTTCCCTCGTATTTTGTCTTCAGTTTAAACGGTGGTCAAATAGTTTACGTCACTGTGGCAGTGCCTTTGTAAAACCGCACCGTGATTTAAGGCCTAGGAATTTGCAGAGAATTGCATTTATATCTCTAGCAATCCTTCATGTAGCAGATTTAAAGGTTCAAACTTCGTATGACTTTATACTTGACGTGTTGTTGCGATAGAACCGTGTGGATGATAGTGAATCTAGAAACGACTCCCCAGCTCATTTTGATCGAGGGCACTGATTTCCATAGCAAAAACCACCTCAACACATCTGCGTTCGCCACGTTTTTTCATTCGTTTTGTGCGTACCTCGCGGGAACAGTCATGATCGATGATCTCATCTCGACAGGGCTCCTTTATCCTCGATTTCCTGATCTCCCTCCCCTTCTTCGAGCCAGCCTGTTCACGGTCCATTGATCTTTTTTCCGATTGATTTACATTCTACCTGTTTCGATTCGTACGTTACGATTTCCGTCTTTCACCGCCGTCGAGGCCCACAAGGTGGTACGTGTATCGGTTTTCTGTTGAACATCCTGTACCAATCTTCTAAAAGACCGTCCCACTCCGTTGGCGAGCACATTATTCCGTGCAGTCACTCATCTACTGCCATTTTTCCGAACCTCGGCTTGATACTCGGAACTCCCATTCAACTAGCATTCGGGATATACTACACGGTCGTTTAAAATGGCTTTCATTTTGTAATACTCTGGTTGTTAATCTTCCATGTTAATCAAATATCCGCGAGGGAGAGTTTTTTGAAAGTTCAAATTAGAGTGAAATATGAACATCTTGAAATAAAACATATCAGCACCACTCCGATCCGGGCAAATAAATGGTTATATGCGTGGTATATATTAAAAGTAAACGAGTCCATCATTCAACAAAGTGAGATTTTTCAGTCGAGTTGTTTTGGTAGTCTCGAGCCTGTTATCTCGCATCGGTCATCACGGCTTCTTCGAATTAGGCCACATTTTATCTAAGATTGATCTAGTCAAGGCGGATTTGATTCAGCCCATATTTTGTTTTCGTAGCCGCTCGTAACTTATCATGGCGGTCCTCGTATCTGCAACAATCTCCTCTGTCTAAACAACTACTTTGGAACGAATTTTCTTGACTTTTACTCGCACAAAAATCATCTAGAAGAATTTCAAGCAATTCGAACAACCCTTGAAATTAGGCGGTTGGAGTCTTAATCGAGTTGTTGTCTCCATAGTTGTTTTAACAGCAACATGAATGCTAACCGCATACGAGTTCCGGTTCAAGCTTGACCTCTCAGTCACTTTCCTGGGAAAGATGTTAGGAGGTTGCAGCAAGAAAGTAATCCATCTTCAAAGCGGCCTGAGAATGAAAGGAAAACCCGAGGAGTTGACTTGAGTAGAGAGATGAGAGACTTGATATATTTTCTTCTCCCATTTACCGTACAGGCCTACAAATCTTGAAAAAGCTTCACCTACATTGAAATAAATCAATAGTTGAAAGTTTGATTTGAACAGTTTTATGGTGAATTCTTCTTAAATTTCAATAAAGACAACAACGAAGGCTCTCGCTTGATTATAAACTGCGCGAATTAAAAGAGTGCCAGTGGGGAGAAGAGTCAGACCATCGTTATAAATGCTGTAATTTGGGAGAAGAGAACCACAACCAACGTTTACAGCATATGTATGTATTGTTGAGAGGAGGATCCCTCTTCACAAACATAAATCACATCCAACGCGTCCTTCTTGTTTGCTCCATCTCTGCTTGTTCAGATTGTAATGTGTGTGACTAGAGGCAGGTATGAGTTGAGATTTGTATTGTTTGTCGCGTGTTGATGTTTCGAGGTGCGTTCCCAGTTTGATAATTGTCGTCAATGATGCCCTCATTGTCATCCTTTTTGTTAAACTAATATTATAACCGGTTAATAATAGCAGACAAAACGTTCTGGAATAACATTATTATTGTTAGTTTCTACGAATTTTAATTCAATTTCATACAAGAGTAACGCTGTTGATTTAACTGAGTATGATTATGTCCTTGTTTTGGTTACCCACTTTTGTAAAATTAAATTTGGGAATAGTCTGCAAGTTGGCTGGGCCAAATGTGCTTCGCTGGTGTTGGCTGATTTTGTGGCATCATATATTGCAAATGATCCAACAATCTGGGGTGGACATTGCCAACTGTTGCCCTGAAGCAATGGCAAGTTTGGAAAATTTATTAGCGAAGAGGCCTTCAGAAAATGAGCTCGTTCGTGGAAACCACTTGGTTCTGAACGGCTCTGAAGGAAAATGAGCTCAGCCACTTGGGAGTGGGAGTTCCTTCTCGAATCTCAGCCTTGTCCAGGCTCTAAATCAACTGTCGCCTTCCGAGCTATTTCTAGAACAATACCCTGAGGAACAATGCTCGATGGCGATACCATCTTTCTATCGATCAGCTTACTGACAGTAGCCGGAACAGCCTAGCGCGGGAATTTTCTCGATAGGCTCCTTTTCGAGGGAGAACTAGTATTAAGTTTCCTGATCCTTCGAGATTCGGAGGTTTTGCACTAGACATTTTGAGCGAAAATGGCATTGGATACGGGTCAACAATTGACCAAACTATGTAAGTTATAGCAATTTGAAATGTGGTACCTGAAGAAAAATTGAATTGGCGTAACGCAGCCAAAACATACAGAATGGTTGATAATATTCAATATATATGGGGGTCTTGGCGTGAAACTAAGGAGCGTTGTGACGTCACAGGAGTTTGTGACGACCAAACTCATGAACATACCAATCCCGAGCCTCACTTTTCTCCAAATTCGTCCACTTTTCTCAACGTCAATATTCTTTGCATTTCCCTTGCCACCTTCAAAGCGATTATCGGTGAATAAAAACAATTCGTTGCTAACGTTGTAGCCCATTCCTAGCAATATTAATATTGAAAAACTATCCTTATCACTATTTTCGTATGTTCTTTTGATGAATTCCTCGCTAGCCTTCCAGTTTTCTATCGCCAGCTGACTCTATTTATTTACCTGAAGCTTTATAAACCTGTATAACCCGTACTTACATCGTCAATCAACAACCCCAACTTGCTCTGAACAAGTCTTCGCTCTTAGC